>CM026293.1:12703086-12801647 GCA_014851415.1 Cnaphalocrocis medinalis | reverse complement strand
TAAATCAGTCGTGACGCGGTCAGGCTTTTGCCGTTTTTACACTTGAGGGACAGGGTTAATGGACACCTTGCGGAACTAAACGCAAAGTGTTGATACTTTTTTTATATGAATAGGTAGCAGACGAGCAGGCGGATGTGGACGCAATTGCCGCTGCTCATGGACACATTGACAAACACCACTTGCCACTTTATACGTTTACTCTGGTTTTTAATTCATATGGAGTAAACTGACAGAGATGTCAAGTGTCATCCCCAAACATTATCACTCAATTTGACACATGCAAAATGTTAATATGCATATAAACTTATCATTTTCTTCTGTCATCTAATCCACATGATTGAAAATCAGAGTATAGGTACGTAGGTAGGTAAGTGAAACTTAATTTATAGTTGCAAAACCTGTAAAGGTAAGTAATTAAGTTCCTAAGCTACTTATTAATTCTAACAATATGTATGTTGTACACTTAATTAGCAAAAAACTATTTGACTTTGACGTACTGTCTAACCCAAGTTTGTGAAAGATATTGCTTAAAATTTAAAAAATAAATGGGATTGAAAATATGACATAACCCTTAAAAAAAGGAAATCATTAAAAGTGTATTACAACAGAGATCTCTGAAGACATTTCCCTTATTATTTCTCTTTTAATATCATGTTCTATATCATATCTCGAAATAGAATAGAATCATTAATTTGTTTTTGTGTGTGCTTGATTTTGCCTAGTAAATGTCCACTACAATTTACGGTTAAGAACTAAGTGAGAAATGCTGCCGATAAACGGTTATCGCCGTTTGGCAGAAATTTACACATGTAATGTTTTTAATGCAGTGAAAAAAAAAATTAAACAAATTGAATTATGCCATTGGTCCTATTACAGTGACAGACAGTGCAATCATCCATCGTATCTGCTGACTCGGAAGTCCTGCGTGCATTATGCTAAGCGCTTAGAATGTGCCGTAAAGTTATTATAAGCGGCCATTTCAGTTCAACCTGCGATTGACGTTTAATATCGGTTGTAATTTGATTTAAAATATATTAAATATTTATAAACTGCCCCGAATTAGCAAACTAAGTGCAGTGCGGCTGGTCAATTGCCGCGAATGACAACCGTTGGAGCCAAAAGTCCTGGTGGGACCGTCTCGGCAAACGTAAGTGTTGGTGCTACAAGATGGATAGACCCGATGTGAGAGAGGAGAATGTGGCCGAAAATCGGGAAGCGGTGGGGTGTAAGTGCATTAGGGGGACCATTTCCAGCAGTGGACGAGCGTGGGGTTGCTGATGATGATTATATATATTTCACTACATCACATACATGGGTCTGGACTTCATGAAGTAGGTAGCTCAAGCACCTGTGTTACAGATATCAGAACAACAGTGGAATTACAAAAATATATACGTATAATACTTTTCTTTTGTAAATACATACTTATAATACAAAGAAAACACCCAGACCAATACAAACAAACATGTTCATGCACACAAATGTCTGTATTGTGCGGGGATCGAACCCGCAACCCTTGGTCCAGAACAGCATTCACTACCACTGAACCAAACGGGTCGTCAATAAATAAATTAATGAATGAATATAGTATTAACTTCGACACACAAACATACACAGACAATGATAAAACAATAATTTAAGCATACATAAATCTAAATAATCATAATAACCATAATCATAACGACTTTTATCTAGTTGCCTATTTTTACGTCCCCGATGGTGCAGTGGCTAAGGTTTTCAGCCCGAAGCGCAAAGGTTCCGGTTCGATTCCCGGTCAAGTCAATTTTGGAAACTACATCTTCTAAGTGGTCTTGGGTCTGGGTGTTCTGTGTTGACGCTCCCAGTTAATTATCGTCATCTGGTAATTTGTACTCCTATTATAGGAGTTGCCCTAGTTTGAGACGTAAGATTAGCCACTACGCACCGAACCAGTCGAGGCAGAGAGTAGCATTACCTATAATAGGTTGGAATATTAATGGTCGAAACATAAAAAGAGAAACAGTAAAACCACAGTACATGTAAATGTAAACAGTAGCCAATCATACAGTGTTAGTGCACGACCTCCCTTTCGAGTTTTATCCCATCTAACGAGGTGTTTAGCACCATTTGAACAACTTTTTAAGACTTTTAAAATTGCTTAAAAATTTTTCACTTTAAATTCAAAGTTGGTCAGTCTTGTCATTAACTGTATGCGGGAGTCGGAATTTTTTCGAAGAATTTGAAAAGTTGTTGAACAAATGTTGTTCAAAATGGTTGATAGAACACGTGGTTAAAGGGATGCAAATGTTCACAGATACACCCTGTATAATAGACCATCTCACGAGTGTTGCAGCAAAGGATCTTGGTATGAGCTCCATGATCCGTCCCACTGCGTAATTCTACAGGTACATGCATTATGATTTTTTTTTTATGTCATATGTGGCAAACGAGCAGATGGATCACCTGATAGTAAGCGATGGCCGCCGCCCATATACACCTGCAACGCAGTAAAGTCACAAGTGTGCCGCACACCTTTAACTCCCTTTCCCACCATTTGGGTCTCCGGTGCCCTAACTCACACGACGAAACACAGCGCAAGCTTCACGCCGATCTTCTAAAAGGCCGTGGTATCACTCCGGTTGATCCGGCCCATTCATGCCGAAGCGTGGCTCTCCCACAATTAAAATTCGTATTGTCTTATTTCTTTGTATTTCAAGAGCAACCCACTAGTTACATCAACACTGGGAAAGGCATTAAGGTCCCGGGGCACACCGTTTGCCACCCGCCGTAAATCCCCATCAATAAGTCGGCACTTCGGTTTATTCGGGCAATACGGTTCGGATGGACTTTATCGAGTTTTTGAGCGGTCGTAAACGAAGCAGTAAACATGTATACAATGTTAAGGGTTTTCTTATTATTTCGCACCGTTTGGTTTTTATTGCAGGGCGTTTAACGCCCTTTAGGGTGGGTGACCAGGCTAACTATACTCTAAACTGGAATTCGAGACCAAAAAATCTACGACAGATACGTCACTGTCAAATCTGTTAAAGTCACTTATGTCATTCTCAAGTGACGTTTTTAGGTTTCGCCAACCTTTTTGGCATTATTTTTCTTATTATGCAGACTAAAATGTCATGTTTCCATACATTGTTAAAATGTTATGGGTAGATACCAAATGTTATTAACACCTGAAGTGTTACAAGCGCAATACCATCTTTGAAAACTAAAATTACGGATGGTTAAGTTTTCATTAAAGTGTCTTATATTACGTGAAATAAAGTAAATAAAATTATTTTTTTTAAATTATAGAATCAAAATTACCAATAAATAAATTACATCAGCGAGTGTTTTTAGAAAAAAGGGGTATACTATGGTACGATCATTTTATTGCATCAGGAACATTGTAGTAGATTTTTTGGTCTCGAATTCCAGTTTTGGGTATAGGAATTTGTTTAGCCCTTTAGCCCTGGATAAGCCAGGAACAGCCCCAGGTGTTTTAGTTGGTATGCCTATCAACCGGCCTCAGAATAGCTGAGGACCCAGTCATGGAAGAATCCAACACTACCCGTCGGTCTCCTCGGTCGTCACATTAGCAGTCGTCCGTGGTACCTACTCACTCAGCTGGTCCCACTGAAACCAGCGTTACGGCCTATGGTCGTGACATAAGCTGAGTGAGGGCCATTTATGCTGGATGCCTCAACACAACACAGCATAATATAAATACACGGCACTCCTTCCTTGCGCCTTGCCAGGTGCCCTGCCCATCTCCACTTCGCGTACCAACATCGACCACCCTAGTTCTCCTTCGGTTAATTCCGAAGGAGAACTAGGGTAGTCGATGACGATAAAAAACAGAGGTCACATATCTGATAGTTCAGCCATCAAAATGGGGGAAACCTGAATATTTCCACTATCTTATCTCGCTTTTGACATAGAAGTTTAATTTAAACATACGGCCTAAATTACGATCCTTTGTATGAAAGTAGCGTTAAAAATGCAGCGTTTCTACTTTGATTATATACCTTCATTAGGTATATAATCAAAGTAGAAACACTGCATTATATTATTATCTTATAATCAAAGCGTTCCTTGTTGCCCTTTTGCCGATTGGGCCTGGATACCTACTTTTAATCTAATTGCTTAACTTTGAAAAAATCTGTTCTTAAGACTACCATGCATTACAAAATGACATCCTTATCAAATAATTAGCTATTTAATTACCAACTGCAAGATAAAAATAAAAACGTAAAAATTAATACCTAACCTTTTTAATAACGTTATCAAAAGAGTATGATAACAAAACTCTACATAATATTTTCTTTTGTCTACTTTGAAGAATTGTCGAGTAAAAAATGAAGTTCTTATTTTTTCTTTTGGTGATAGTTTTTAGTAATTTTGGAAACAGTCAAGGTCAAACAGGTGTGTATCTTTATTAGTAGAATCCACGATTGACTAGATTTACGGCCTCACAAAAGACCGGCATGAAAAAAGACAGCGCCTACGCTGTGTTTCATCAAGCGAGTGAGGGTACCGATGTCCCAATTGGGGGAAAGGGGTTTAAAGGTTGGCAGCGCACTTGTTATTGGCGGTGGAGGTGGGAGGCGACACAAGTGCACTCTCAATTCCTTTATCCATCATATTTCGATGGGACACTTGTGTGACACGACCGAAGAGGTATCAGACGCAGAAATCCTGCTTCCCCCTAATCCCTTTTCCTCCCAATTGGGCCACCGGTACCTACCTTTTTTTTTTGTTGACCCAGTTGAAATGCCGCCGGCCCAGTAGTGCAATGAGCCGACGTCGCCACCTTTCGGCGGCGCCTTATGCACACCCTCGGCTGGGAGACCGACGGGTAGTGTTGGGCTCTCCCATGACTGGGGCCTCAGCTGTTCTGAGGCCGGTCAATAGGCATACCAACTAAAACACCTGGGGCTGTTCCCGGCTTATCCAGGGCTCCGCAGGGCTAACTTAAAGTGCTTTCCAAGGCACGGGGACACAAGACCGCCTTCTTGCAGATTCGGGCTGACACTAAGAATTGTTATTGTGTATGGTTTTCAGTGCGGAGAGCAACGCTTCTGCAGTTTAGGGCTTACATGATAGACGTGGTTTCCGCTACAGCTCAGGGGCTAGAGGATTATCAATGGTGTAACTTGAAGATACCAGAATTCTCCGAAGAAATAAAGTAGGTAATGAGCAGTGGCAATGTTTGCTTTGATACCAATTTGATACACGCAACACCGACATGGTTGAGATTTCTCCATTAATTAATTAATATACCCGAGAGAAGGAACTTTTCCATTTTACCATGGAAGGATAAACTCCTTCATATTTTACCAAGAAACTTACAATCGTCAATTTTTTTTCATTCATTTCTTAAAAACTTATTTCATTTCAGCACTTTGCTCTTTGGTCGCTACATCAAAGGGCGTGTAACTTACCAAAACGGGTATGTGGTCACCATCCAACATTTGGACATCGTCCAATCAAGCGTCCAACAAGTGTGGACGTTCAACCAAAACCAAGGGGTAGCTCAAGTGGACGTCAGAGCTCAACTAAGGCTTCACGATGTTAAGCTTGGCTTTGATGTGGTAGCTGAGATCGATGGTCAGGACTATAGGTTTACTTCCACCTTCACGCATAGACTGATCAGCTTCAATTTTTCGGTAAGTGGACACCGTAGGAAAAGCATGACTTTTTTATTTTATTTTTTCCCAGCGGAAACCATCATGGCGCTCCATTTGTCCACGTGGGGAACAAGGTGGAGTGTGTGTAATCCTAACCATAACACCTGGGGTGTCCATCTCACCGCAATCGCGGTCGGTCGCTCCTAACCACAGGGCACTACGCATGAAGGCTTTAGCAGGAATATTACTGAGGTCTCACGGAAAAGTAGCGCCTGCTCTGTGTTTCGCAGATTGAGTGATGGCACCGGAGTATGGTATTCGGAATAGGTTGGTGGCACATTTGTGACTCCACTGGTGTTACGGATGTACATTGGCGACGAAAATTGCCCAGGTGCGCGTCGACTTCATGCAGTGCCAGTGTGCAAAACCAATAAACCCTAATTTACTTCATGTATCTTCATGTAAGCGTTGCCGCGTGGTGCCCCAGCTATTGCATTGACAAAGCGAAGTGTGCGGCACACTTCGCACACAAGGGTGACGTAGCCCTGCAATCGCTTACCAATAGGTAATCCGTCTGCTGGTCTTCTATTTCACGTTAAAAAAAATTAACAGAATATCCAAGGCAAGCTAACATCTTTATTTTGTTACCTATGTCCCCAATGGCGCAGATTTTAATCAACTCCATAAAATACCCTAACAAGAATTTACTTCCTTTCAGATCCTGAAGAATATGAAAACTAATGAAATTCAGGTCAACTGTGACCGGTGTAGACCCAAGAAGTACCGGACGTATGTTATTCCTTCCAAGTAACAAACAAAGCGATATTTTGGCGAATTTGGTAAGAATTTTACTTTCATAATTAACTAATTATAATAATAAATTGAGACAACATCACATACATTGCCCTGGTCCCAAACTAAGGTTTTCCCTTGTACTATGGAAACCAGAAACAACGAAGGAACCACATACTCCCAGACCCAACACAAATAACTGTTTCATCAACAAACATTTGTGTTGGTGCGGGAATTGAACCCGTGACCCTTGCGTCTTAACCGGTGCTCAAACCATTGCGCCAAGCGGGTCGTCGGAATTTTAGACTGAATCAATGTTTCGAGTACAAAAATAAAAAAATAAAAAGTTCATACAAAAGATTTGCTTTAGAAGCCAAACATTTTAAACGATTGATGGCGCCAATCATCATCAACCTGCTGCAGTCCACAGCTGAACATAGGCCTCTCCTAAAATTCGCCACTCCAATCGATTTCTCGCTACTGGAATCCAGCTCTTGCTAGCCATTTTCGCAGATCCTCGCTTCATCTGGCCTGAGGGCGTCCTAAATTACGTTTACCGAGACGCGGTCTCCACTCCAGAACTAGTATACCCCAGCGGCTAGCTTGCTCATTCTGTAAGCTATGTCAATAAATTTGATCGAGATCTCTAGGTCAGATCAGTAACATTGTACATAAGTGAACTAACGTTTGGTTATTTCATCATTTCAGTTCAGACCAGCTCAGACGGTGCCAGGTGTTCTATCATGGGGTCCAGAAGTCATCAAACCAATTGCCTCCGACGTGGTCAGCAATAAAGTTCCATTTCCCGATGCCTGTTATAACTGTTAAAGATATTGCCTTATTAAACTAATCGCTTTTAACTCCTTTTTTTTTCTATGGGCTCGTTCTCCATTTAACTTATAAGTAACCTACACCGATTTTTTTATGTGATAGGTGGCAGATGAGCGAACGGATCACCTGATGGTAAGCGATTGCCTCCGCTTTTAGATACTTGCAACACCAGTAGAGTCACAGGTGTGTCTTTAAAAAACCGCCTTTCCCCCCAATTGGGCCTCCGGTGCCCTTATTCACTCATCGAAACACAGCGCAGGTGCTGCTTTATGCCGGTCTTCTATGAGCCCGTGGTGTAACTCCGGTCGGGTCATTCATGCCGAAGCGAGGCTCCCACGGTTTGTGGTCCCACGGTTGGGGTAATACAAAAATTGTTTAAATTTGATATGCATGTATTTCAAAATCAGCAGCTAAGACAGACTTCAGGGAATGGTATCTTGGTCTTTGCTATGTCTTCCATCAGGGGGACGATGATGTCGGTGATCCAAGACCTCACGCTGTTACTGTTCCGGTTTGCCGTAAACTGAAATATATAAATTGAGACAAGATCATATACATTATCTTTGTAACAGAGGACAACGTAGGGAATGCCTGGGTCCTAAGCGTGCATGTCAATCAATAGCAAACTTCTGCAACTTAGTTGTTTTTGATGTAATCGACGCTCAGCGTCATCTACTGGCTAAGTACAAAACTAATGTCCAGAAACAAAGTGAGGGCGGCCCACTAATAAACGTAAAAGTATTTAGTTACATGGGCGCAAATCTACCATTTGGATCCTACAGTTTGGAGCTAAGTCAAGACTAAACTCCGAAAAGAAGTGTAGGCGAGCCAAGTTCTTAAATAAAACTTACTCTCAAAGACATGACTTCACTAATTTCGTCTTCGGGCATGTAGACCATTCTGACTCCACTGCCTCCTGACAGGCCGTTGTTCATCCAGGATACGGTCACCTCATCGGTGTTGAAATTCTTAATAACCTGCAATAAATAAATGCGTTTTTTTTTATTCAACGACAGACAAGCATTTGACCTCGATCGCACCTGATATTATAAGTGAAGATGAGGTCTAAAGTGGGCCATGCTTGCCCGTGAAAAGCCTATTCACTCTTGCCTTAAAGAGGAGGAGGAGAGGAAGTTACGCATCGGCCACCACCTCGCACCGCAATCCGACAGGCTACTTCATCATCATCATCAGCCTGTTGCAGTCCACTGCTGGACATAGGCCTCTCCAAATGCTCGCCACTTTGATCGATCTTCGGCTACTCGCATCCAGCTCCAGCCAGCCCTCTTGCGCAGATCGTCACTAGATCTGGCCTGAAGTCGTCCTACACTACGTTTACCAAGACGCGGTCTCCACTCCAGAACTCGTTTACCCCAACGGTTGTCAGTTCTGCGGCCAGCCCGCTGCCACTTCAGCTTGCTAATTCGGTGAGCTATGTCGATAACTTTGGTTCTCTGACTGATAATATTAGTACAATAGGTTCTTATAAGGAATGGTAAGGACCAGTAGGTAGGAGTGACGAAATTTTAAAAGCCTACAGGAGGCAAATGAGTCAGCACTGGAAATGCCACTGGAAATAAAACTCTGAGATGATGATTTAAGTACTAGGGCTAGGCTAAACAGCCTGTGCCAAGATAAAAAGAGTTTTGATATACCAATTAGCAGTCTACTTACTGTATATTGAACCTGAAACAACGTATGCTTGAATATCCCCGTGTACCGTCGAATCTGGTTATCATCAGTCAAGTTTGTTGCCACGTCATATCCAATTTCCATGTCCCTAAAATTCACCAGCCCTCGCACGCTTCCACGTGTGATGGTAATATTTGTCTCAGGATCTATGGTGAAGGTGGTGGAACCCAGCATGCTGGTAACGTCGATCTTTTGGACTGGAGACTAAGAACCCATTGGTGTACTCCGCTTGTCCTCTGACGAGGAGGTTGGTGTGTGTCAGGTCGCTGGAAAAATGTGAAAGATTAGGATTTAAATTAAATCCAAGAAGGAATGGATTCAGGACGTGAAGGATGACATGCGTGCCAATAAATCGACCATTATAGATGCCCAAGTCCGTACAAAATTGAAAAATCGTTGCAGAAAAGCGGACATTGGGCTTAAGCGAAGCGACATATTTGGACACAACTACCTAAGTCAATTAACAACGGATCATTGGCTACTTCGACGACATACTTAGCTCGGAGACAAACATGAAGTCATGATAAGCTGGTTGTAGTTGGCAGGGTGGGTGAGACAGGTGGTGTAGAGGTTTATGTATATCAAATTTTAGTCATGTCGATTCACGGGTTGAGCAAAAAGTACCAATTTTAGAATATAGCACGGGTTTGTGATCATCAATTCTCGTAAGGAGAGCGTGCTGATTGAGCCTAATCTCATCATTAGTAGCGATGACTTGATTTCTATGTTGGAGGCCCTGCAGTGTGACAATAAATAGGCTGACACCTACTTTATTTTACTTTTCAGAAAATACTTTCTTCATGTCATAGGTGGCCGACGATCTGACCCAGAGACACCCAACTATCAACACCGGTGGAGTCACTTACTTACTTTTTAATCGCACTTACTTCAAGTCTTCGGTAAAATCGTCCATCTTGAAATTACACCATTGTCGTCTTTCCAGCTCATAGATAGTTTCTTGTACCAATTGCGCGAAGTAAACATTGGGTTCTACCAGTCTTGCACTTCTGGCTGAAAGGTACAAGTCTACAATCATGATAGATTATGAAACGCCCCACTGATTAATCCCTTTTTAAGTCTTTCTTGCGCACTAAACATAACAATATTCAATTCAATGTGTGTGTTGTGTAGGTTGGTATGTACTACTCATCATCATCATTATTATATCAGCCCACATCCACCCACACTGCTGAGTATATAGTAGGCCTCTATCACGTCACTGCTTACTTACGGTCTCCAGCCAACCTCATTCTCCATTGTTTCCCCACTACCATTGGTCTCCCCACAGGACGTCGTCCTATATCTATGTATACCTATTTGCAATACCTACTTACAGATGTCTGGTTGTACGTGTTGACTTAAAATAGGTGTTGATGAAAAATACACTATAAAAATCAAAAACAGAATCTTCTCCATTTTCACTTCGAAATATTTTTTGTATTTAAAATTTCCTAATCAATACTTAGTTATCTTATATAAAATATCTTCTTAAGATACCCAGTCTGCATATCACAGTTACTTAGTATGTAAGTAGGTATAATTTTTATAAGTAGGACTAGAATTTCTGGCTGGCTTTGCTTGTTGTAAGAGAAATTTTAATATAGGCAAAATTATTATGATTTTGTCATCATTTCTATTTTAAAGCTAGGTAGCTGGCCATTAGTGGCCATCCACAACTGGCGTTTCGCCACCGCAAGAGAGCCACGCTTCGGCATGAATGGGCCGGCTCCACCGACGTAATACCACGGCCTCATAGAATACGTGTAGCAGCTCGTGCGCTGTGTTTCGTCGAGTGAGTAAGGATAGGTAGGGGGTCCAACCGTCCCCAATTAGAGGAAAGGGGATAAAGGTTGGGCAGCGCACTTGGGACATGCTTGGGACTACTGGTGTTGCAGGTGTCTACGGGTGGCAGCAATCGCTTACCATCAGGTGATCCGTCTACTCGTCTGCCATCTAACTCATAATATAACTTTTTTCCTTACTACTTAGGTACCTCCAACCATAGAACTTAGAGACGGACAAACTTTTTTTTTACTATAGGTAATCAAAAATAATTAATTTATCATTGTAGCTGATAATGACATGCCACGATTATTATAATCTCACTTACATTTTCTTACAAAATAAATCCTAACAGGTTTCCGCCATAACAATATTCCGAAAAAAATATATTAAAAATGCTTGTGTAGTGTGCGTTTATGTATGAGTTACGTAGAAATAGGTAGGTAGGTAGGCTACCTAATTAAATATTTCTAGGTAACTCAGGAAGGCTAAAAAGTCATATTAACATCGTTTAATATCTTTTCTTTGAATCGATCCCGATAGCGAATTGGCTCTAAGTTTTGCTCTCAAACTGCAAAGTCCCGACGATCACTGTTAGCGACGCGAAGGTTTTATACTTGGTTTTATTGTTAAAAAGGTTTGCGCAGTACGAAAAGGGTCTATGGTTATGAAAAGTAAAAATAATACGTCGTGTCAACAACGTCAGCTGAGAAAAAACTGCCAACACGGCGCAAATCCTTTAACATCTATTGAAAAATACAACCGCCTGATTTACCCCCAACTCCGCCTTTCACTACACAGTTCCCGACCGTTTCAGTGGTCCTTCGAGCCGGATCTTAATGTTCTCTACACCTCCGCCGCGGCTCGGGACTTTAGAGCTGGAAGCAGCTAAACACAAGGCTCGCATTCAGATGGAGCTCATCGACAAAAAATTAGAGGCGGATATGGCAGCTGTCGAAGCAAAATACAGTCCTAGGGTTCGTGTCAGTCAGATTAACGCCCAGGATATTAAGATATCTCTAGAACGCAGCCAGTACGAGTCGGAGAGACAGGAAGCCAGCAACCATGGAACAAACATCGGCTCCCTGTTACCGCCGCTTGATGTCAGCGGCACTGATGGTCCAACTCAGCAGCTGGCTAGCACAATTAAGAATCTGGCAACCACCTCTGCGTCTACCAGCCACAACGCCAACATACTTAGTCAAATGAGCAAACCTAAAGATTTACCTTTGTCTTTTGAAGGCTGCATGGAAGAGCTATCCTTCAAGAATACTCATAATTCCACAAAGAGTGCCGTGGGCGACCAGAGCGAGCCGTGCGTAACCTGTGCACCACTGGCCCGCGTACATAGCAGTTTGTCGCCCGCCCCCTCCGCAGCGCATGACCAGCACTCTGTCCTCTTTATTACCGCCGACGCTGCTGCTGCCAGTACCTGTAACGACAATGATCTTCGCGATCTCCACGGTGATGTACAAAATCACGTCTCCATTGAGACAACGGAAATGAGTCCCTCTAAGCCGCGGAATGGTTCAGAAGAGCAGCATCGGGCTAAGGAGCAGCTGGAAAAGACCTTCTTACTCGTCGATAATAGATGCCAAGTCGAGATCCCCTGGAAAGATGATGATTGCATAACGCCGGACTCCTTCCTTACGGCTATGACTCGTTCAAAGAACAGCGAAGCAAAGATGTGGAAATATGAGGGATACGCTAAGAGGTACCATGAACATCTGCAGCCTCTGTATAAAACTGGCTGCTACCATGAACTTACAACAAATGTAAGAAAAAATAAGGCATGGTACTCACCCCAATTTGATATAAAGAGACCTAATAGAGAAAAGATGAGACGTGTTTTCGATGGCGGGACACTGAGTCGATCCGCTGCACGCGTGTGGGGAATGTTAGCGACGCGAAGGTTTTATACTTGGTTTTATTGTTTAAAAGGTTTGCGCAGTACGAAAAGGGTCTATGGTTATGAAAAGTAAAAATAATACGTCGTGTCAACAACGTCAGCTGAGAAAAAACTGCCAACACGGCGCAAATCCTTTAACATCTATTGAAAAATACAACCGCCTGATCTGCCGTCCTTAGCATAGTTGCAGTAAGTACGGTCTCGACGGTTTCGAGAAAAACGCGGTTAAAGTTTTGGTGCGAAAATCTTCCATAACTCCTTAGTTTATTATCAGATCACAGTGATTTTAACTTTAAATGAAAGAGGGCGTTAGCACCTATGTATTGCTGTATAAAAAAGTAATGTCCGTTAATTTAAACATAAAATAAATTCACTATTGTTGTTATACTAAGTATCACTTAAAAATCTCGACTAGAGATCACTTAGCATAAACACAGTAAGTGTGTTTTTACTGTTTTTATGCTTAGTAACCTTATAAATTTTAACTATTTATTAGAGTATTTTATTGAATAGTAGTAAAAATTTAATTTCTCTTTCACGAATTATATTAAAGCGGTTGGATGCCATTTTTAGATGTTTAAATAATTCGTAAATGAAAAATTCCAAAATGGGCAAACTGAGCCTGTCCTGCTGCGAGGTGCTGTGAGACAAGGAGATGTTATATCTCCGAAAACCATCTCCGCTGTGCTGCAGGACATGTTCGAAACGCTAAACTGAAAAGAGCGCGGAATCAATATTAATGGCGAGTACATATCACTCCTACGATTCGCAGACGACATCGTCATCTTGGCGGAAACCTTACATGACCTACATGAGATGGTGAGCAGCCTGGCTGAATCTTCCAAACACATCAGTCTTCGGATGAACTTGAATAAAACCAAGGTCATGTTCAACGAGCTCGTTGATCTGAGACCGGTCGCTGTTAATGGAGTACCTCTCGAAGTTGTTCAGGAATATGTCTATCTAGAACAAACGCTCCAATTAGGCAGAAACAACTTCGAGAGAGAACCCAACAGAAGAATTTAGTTAGTCTGGGCAGCATTTGGTAGGCTTCGCCAAGTCTTCCCGTCACCCATCCCTCAAAGTCTTAAGTCGAAAGTCTTCGACCAGTGCGTCCTCCCGGTCATGACTTACGGTGCCGAGACGTGGACACCCACGGCTGGACTAATCGACCGGTTCAAAGTCGCTGAAAGCTATGCTCGGAGTTTCTCTAAAGGACCGCATCAGAAATGATGTAATCCCACAGAGAACCAGAGTCACCGACATAGCCCACCGAATTAGCAAACTGAAGTGGCAGTGGGCTGGTCACATTAGCCGCAGAACTAACAACCGTTAGAGCCATAAAGTCCTTGAGTGGTGACCGCGACTCGGTAAACGTAGTGTTGGACGCCCTGCGACAAGATGGGATGATAACATTCGAAGGCTGGATGAGAGTGGCCGAAGATCGGAACATAATACAATGTACTCTGTGATCGGAACTGAATCGGAACACATGCAAAATGTCAAAATGCATAGAAACTTGTCATTTTCATTTGTCAGATATCATTTCTTTTGACGGTGAACTCGAACTTAAGTTAGATTTCAATACTGATACTGCCATAAACGCAGCATCACATGATACTGCTTTTATGGTAAGTATAATTTGGATCCTACATTTCAATCATTACTTAGCATACATGCAGTATCACGTCATCTTACTGTCTTTATGTTATGTAACTTGAAAGTAATGATTATGAGATCTACTAAGCATAAGTACAGTAACGCATCATACTGTTTTTAAGACTAGACCACTAATATAGTAAATATGTTAGCCTACTAAGAAAGAAAACAGTATATATATCTTACTGTAGTTTTGCTAAGTGACTCTGAATAAAAAGTTTGCAGTAAGTGTACCCACTGTAATTATGCTAAGTAAAGTAACAAAATGCCTGACTTACTGCAAATTTCTAAATGCTAAATTTGGATTGACAAACGATACAAACAAATGGATTAGACGAAAATGTAGATCTCGTTATCGTGATCACGGCTGTATATGTAACTCAGTTTTGTCAAAATGCCGACTTACTGCAACTATGCTAAGGACGGCAGTGATTTACCCCCAACTCCGCCTTTCACTACACAGTTCCCGACCGTTTCAATCACTTTAATTAATCCTGGCGGTTTTACCTCAAAAAAATTTAATGCCGCCATTTAGTTTGGAAAAGTAAAACTTGACATTAAATGTTTCTTTTAATTTAATAAGGCTTTACTACAATTTTTTTTGGGCCACAGCGGCCAGTTAATAAAAAAAGATTCAAGGACCAAAGAGGAGAAATTATTTGTTTATGTGATTTATAAAAGGAAATAAAAAAAGATAATAATGATAGGTAGGGGAACCGAGACAGTGATTGCCCAGGGTACAGTGATTGCCAGGTTTAAGGTTAACGTAGATTTTAACTTATTTTCAAAGGAGTAGTTTTGAATTAAATCCTTTAAATAACACTAGAGTACTCTCTAGCAGAATTCTAAATAAGAAATTTGTCAACAATTTAAAAAATATATTATAATGGCTGTTTTTGCACAGCAGGTGTTCGTCTCTTCAAAAAACTCGAATTCCTTAGGAGAATCGGATACACTTAGTAGTTTTAATGATTGTGTCACTTTTATTTTAATTTTTGAATGTGAAAGCTAAACAACGAGCTAGTTAAAGCTTTTGATGTATCATTTGAAGCAGTTATCATTGTATAAAAACATTCCATTTAGTATTTAGAGGGGGTGGGCAATCACTGAATATTTAGAACAAATTTTAAGTTTTTTTTTGCAAAACGTTATATTTACAAATATTCTTTAGATATTTGAATTGTTGCTAACTTATCTCAAAGCTAAACTACCAATGGTATATAAAAGTCGCACACTGCTACCCAATTGTTAAAATAAAGGATTTAATTGAAATAAAACTTTGCATCATTTTCTTAAGTGGGCAATCACTGTCTCGGTTACCCTACATTTTGAGCGCTTGTGTGCCTTTGTACTTTTAATTTTTTTTTTGCTTAAGATTTATGATTGTAGTCATTTTAAATAATAGAAGGCCTAAGCTGATTCGGAACGTCATCCACACGTGTCACTTTGTCATTTCACTTTGACATTGACGTTTCACTGACATTCGGTAACTTGGTTATTGTTTTGGTATGTACGTTTCTCGCAAAAATTGCTGAAAAGCGCTAAAATAACTTGATTTTATCAATAAAAGTGTCTTCCAGATTGATTTGTTTAGGTTATGATTGCTCTAATACGCAATAATGAGTGAGGAAACTCCAGAAGAGCGGCAGAATAATGAATTGGCGGCATTACAGGTTATCTGTTTATTTTTAGATAAATACCTCTTTTAGCCTAATAGCATTACTATAATCCGTGTAATGTGAAGTGTATTAGAGTAATATTTAAGTGTACTCGTGGCTAAATCGATAATCGGCTCTTAGTTTGTTGAATAACTCATAACTTTTACGCAAATATTTTTCGTAGGAGTTTTTAACTCTTAACATCACAGTTTACTGAACATGTTTACAAAATGATAACTTCATTTTAATTTAGATAAATTATAAGGAAGTAATGCATGTAGGAATACCAGCCTTTTTTATGAGATCTCTTATTTCAAGTATGACGGTGTGTCCGTTCTTTTAAATGTAGGTGTCTCAAGATGAAGATATAAATCTTATGGTTATCTTATCTGAAGGTTACCTATTAGGTAACCCAACCAACCAAACATGAAATAAAAAATGAGGAAAACATCAGTAATTTTTTTTGTGTATTCTTGATGCATGACCTTACCTTCAGACTCTAACTTGCGTTATAGATGTTTAATTTTTAAATATCCAATAAGCTATGGCTCATTGATTGGCTACCCTTATGATAGTAGGCCCTTTAAGGTAAATAAGAACATGCCATGTCCATGTTACAACTCCATACTTACTTGCCAGGCAATTGCCTCCAGCACAAACCTTGCCTTATGCCAATTTACTGAAAATCTGCGCACAGTGAAGGGAAGGCATGATAATAATATGTTTCCCACTTGCTCCTTGGCTGGTGGTGATTACTTACCATCAGGTGACCTGCTTGTTTGTTTGTTGACCGCTTCGAGCATTCAAAACCGAAATACACCGAGAATGCATTAAGTCACCAGGACAATGAAAACACCAGTCACTAAAGAGTGCTATTGGCATTTTTGGAATTTAAAACCAATCTCTGAGTAGGTAATGACATGTAAAGTGAACTCCATTTTCCGCACTTAAACTCTCTTTCAATCCATTACATGATGTACATTCAGTATGTGATGTTCTCTGAGTAGGGTTGAAAACAAAATACCTAATACATTTTTGTTTTCAATTTCGACTCTAAAACTATTATGATAGCTCACTTTTCAAACACTTTTAATATGGAACTGTTTATCTGTAAACTATATTTGTGGAACAGTTGAAAAAAAAAATTATGTTGTCACCAAAACCTTCCAAATTTCAGGCTATCTACGGGGAAGCAGTAATAGACAACCGTGAGAACATAGCGTGGAAAGTATGGAGGCCACTCGACTTGATGCTGACTTTGAATCCGCTGCACAACTCAGACATCAAGGGCATTCATTGCTCTGTTACTTTGCACATCAAATGCTGTACAACTTATCCTGATAAGTAAGACTATATTAAATTTTATAGATGTTTGATATTTTTTTTATGGCAACGGATCACCTGACGGTTAGCAATTAAAAAAGTAAAGTAAAGTATCAGCCTATATACTATCCCACTGCAGGGCAAAGGCCTCCATCATAGAAATCAAGTCATCGCTACTATGATGGGATTAGGCTTAATCACCACGCTTGCCTAATGCGGATTGGTGATCACAAACCCGAGCTATGTTCGTAAAATTCGAAACATATTTTTTTGCTCGACCCGGGATTCGAACCCGGGACCCCGAGATCACGGCCGGTACTTAAACCACTAGACCAACGGGGCGTCACGTGACGGTTAGCAATTGCTTGCCCATAATTCAATAACATTTTTATTATATTATTATATTCTAACTAAATGCTACCTGCGACTTCGTCCGTGTGGAATACTATATTTGGGTAGCATTTTTAGTTACTTAATAATTTTCACCCCCCTCTTTAAAGGGCTATATCGACGAAACTAGCGCCGCCAACCTATTTACACTGATTGTGGCCACAATATGATATTTTTAAGAAAGCAAAACATTACAGACTTAGATAAAAGTAAATTTCATGGCTAGTTTCATCGATATAGCCCCTGAACCCATTACATCCTTCCCCCTTTTCGCGATAGATGACCATCTGTATACCAACGCGTATGTATACATTGATAGGGGATGCCATAGGCACAGCTGTATCACATTTTACATTTTTGTCTTCCCACTCTGCCACTCACATATTATTTTTTTTTTGTTTTCAGGCCTCCATGCATAGCTATACATAAATTCCGTGGTTTATCAACAGACAATACTAACCAGCTTTTGAGTGAATTACAATCTTTGGCTACAAAGAGATGTGGAGAAGTTATGATTTTTGAATTGGCACAGCATGCTCAAGTAAGTTACTAACGTATTAACGTTAAATTAATTGAACCTTAAATTGTTACTTAAGTAACAATGTTTTTTATTTTAATAGATGTAAAAAATATCCATAATTAAGATAATCTTTTAATGAGCATTAAGGTTAAATAACGTCTCTGAGTGTGGCAGTAAACACACAAAATTTGAACATAATCATCTCATCTCGATATGCTTAGAACATTTATAATGTCAGGTGTCTGCTACAATGACTATATCTTTCACAAAATAGATTCATAAATTAGCTTGATATGCAAACCATCAAGACGGAGCTATACAAATATGAGAAGTATAGAATTTGACATTCTAGCTGTCACTGGTATCAAGCTACGTTGTGGGAACTATGACGTTTGTCCTTCAAAATCCTTAGACAAGAGAACCACATCAACTGAATCATGGTTACATGTTTCAGAAACTGTTAACTGTGGGAGAGCCACGCTTCGGCATGAATGGGCTGGCTCGACCGGAGTGATACCGCTGCCTCACAGAAAACCGGCGTGAAGCAGCCCCTGTGCTGTGTTTCGCCGAGTGAGTGAGGGTACCAGAGGCCCACCCGGGGGGGAAGGGGATAAAAGGTTGGCAGCGCACATGAGCGGCGGCAATTGCTTACCATCAGGTGATCCGCCTGCTCGTCTGCTACCTATCACATAAAAAAAATCTGTCTGATTTCATACTGAGGTGTGCTATACTGCCGTCCTTAGCATAGTTGCAGTAAGTCGGCATTTTGACAAAACTGAGTTACATATCAGCCGTGATCACAATAACGAGATCTACATTTTCGTCTAATCCATTTGTTTGTATCGTTTTTTAATCCAAATTTATCATTTAGAAATTTGCAGTAAGTCAGGCATTTTTGTTACTTTACTTAGCATAATTACAGTGGGTACACTTACTGCAAACTTTTTATTCAGAGTCACTTAGCAAAACTACAGTAAGATATATATACTGTTTTCTTTCTTAGTAGGCTAACATATTTACAATATTAGTGGTCTAGTCTTAAAAACAGTATGATGCGTTACTGTACTTATGCTTAGTAGATCTCATAATCATTACCTTCAAGTTACATAACATAAAGACAGTAAGATGACGTGATACTGCATGTATGCTTAGTAATGATTGAAATGTAGGATCCAAATTATACTTACCATAAAAGCAGTATCATGTGATACTGCGTTTATGGCAGTATAAGTATTGAAATCTAACTTAAGTTCGAGTTTACCGTCAAAAGAAATGATATCTATACTCTGATTCATAATCATGTAAAGTAAACTGACATATGAAAATGACAAGTTTCTATGCATTTTGACATTTTGCATGTGTTCCGATTCAGTTCCGATCACAGAGTACATTGTATTATGTTCCGATCTTCGGCCACTCTCATCCAGCCTTCGAATGTTATCATCCCATCTTGTCGCAGGGCGTCCAACACTACGTTTACCGAGTCGCGGTCACCACTCAAGGACTTTATGGCTCTAACGGTTGTCAGTTCTGCGGCTAATGTGACCAGCCCACTGCCACTTCAGTTTGCTAATTCGGTGGGCTATGTCGGTGACTCTGGTTCTCTGATTACATCATTTTTTATGCGGTCCTTTAGAGATACTCCGAGCATAGCCCTTTCCATAGCTCTTTCAGCGACTTTGAACCGGTGGATTAGTCCAGCCGTGGGTGTCCACGTCTCGGCACCGTAAGTCATGACCGGGAGGACGCACTGGTCGAAGACTTTCGACTTAAGACTTTGAGGATGGGTGACGGGAAGACTTGGCGAAGCCTACCAAATGCTGCCCAGACTAACTAAATTCTTCTGTTGGGTTCTCTCTCGAAGTTGTTTCTGTAAGGTCGCTGGAAAAATGTGAAAGATTAGGATTTAAATTAAATCCAAGAACGAATGGATTCAGGACGTGAAGGATGACATGCGTGCCAATAAATCGACCAATATATACCTATACCCAAGTCCGTACGAAATAGAAAACTCGTTGCAGAAAAGCGGACATTGGGCTTGAGCGAAGCGACATATTTGGACACAACTAAGTCAAAACTACGGATCATTGGCTACTTCGACGACATAGCTCGGAGACAAACATGAAGTCATGATAAGCTAGTTGTAGTTGGCAGGGTGGGTGAGACAGGTGGTGTAGAGGTTTATGTAAGTATATCAAATTTAGTCATGTCGATTCACGGGTTGAGCAAAAAGTACCAATTTTAGAATATAGCACGGGTGATCATCAATTCTCGTAAGGAGAGCGTGCTTTTGAGCCTAATCCCATTAAAGTAGCGATGACTTGACTTCTATTTTGGAGGCCTGTGCCTACTTTAATTAACCAACTAACTAACCTACTTTAATTTACTTTTCAGAAAATACTTTTTTCATGTCATAGATGGTCGATGAATTACCTGATGGTTTAAGCGATTGCCGCGGCCCATAGACAGCCAACACGCAACACCAGTGGAGTCACTTTACTTACTTTTTAATCGCACTTACTTCAAGTCTTCGGTAAAATCGTCCATCTTGAAATTACACCATTGTCGTCTTTCCAGCTCATAGATAGTTTCTTGTACCAATTGCGCGAAGTAAACATTGGGTTCTACTAGTCTTGCGCTTCTGGCTGAAAGGTACAAGTCTACAATCATGATAGGTTATGAAACGCCCCACTGATTAATCCGTTTTCAAGTATTTCTTGCGCATTAAACATAACAATATTCAATTCAATGTGTGTGTTGTGTAGGTTGGTATGTACTATCTCATCATCATCATTATTATATCAGCCCACATCCACCCACACTGCTGAATATAGTAGGCCTCTATCACGTCACTGCTTACTTACGGTCTCCAGCCAACCTCATTCTCCATTGTTTCCCCACTACCATTGGTCTCCCCACAGGACGTTGTCCTATATCTATGTATACCTATTTGCAATACCTACTTACAAATGTCTGGTTGTACGTGTTGACTTAAAATAGGTGTTGATGAAAAATACACTATAAAAATCAAAAACCGAATCTTTTCCATTTTCACTACGAAGTATGTTTTGTATTTAAAATAAATCAATACTTAGTTATCTTATATAAAATATCTTCATAAGATACCCAGTCTGCATATCACAGTTACTTAGTATGTAAGTAGGTATAATTTTTATAAGTAGATAGAATTTCTGGCTGGCTTTGCTTGTTGTAAGAGAAATTTTAATATGGCAAAATTATTATGATTTTGTCATCATTTCTATTTTAAAGCTAGGTAGCTGGCCATTAGTGGCCGTCCACAATAACTGGCGTTTCGACACCGCAAGAGAGCCACGTTTCGACATGAATGGGCCGGCTCCACCGACGTAATACCACGGCCTCACAAAAGGCGTGTAGCAGCTCGTGCGCTGTGATTCGTCGAGTGAGTAAGGATAGGTAGGGGGTCCAACCGTCCCCAATTAGAGGAAAGGGGATAAAGGTTGGGCAGGGCACTTGGGACTACAGGTGTTGCAGGTGTCTATGGGTGGCAGCAATCGCTTACCATCAGGTGATCCGTCTACTCGTCTGCCATCTAACTCATAATATAACTTTTTTCCTCACTAGGTACCTCCAACCATAGTTAAAACCTCAAGAGACGGACAAACTTTTTTTTTTACTATAGGTAATCAAAAATAATTTATCATTGTAGCTGATAATGACGTGCCACGATTACTATAATCTCACTTACATTTTCTTACAAAAGAAATCCTAATAGGTTTCCGCCATAACAATATTCCGAAAAAAAATATAGTTAAAAATGGTTACATACCTACCTAATTAAATATTTCTAGGTAACTCAGGACAGTTAAAAAGTCATAATAACATCCTAATTAGGTACCTATTCTTTGAATCGATCCCGATAGCGAATTGGCTCTAGGTTTTGCTCCCAAACTGCAAAGTCCCGGGTTCAATGGTTCCGACTTGGACCTAGTTGCAGTTGCAATGGCTAATAAGGGTACCTATATAATATATCCCGGGTTCAATGGTTCCGACTTGGACCTAGTTGGTGCAATGGCTAAATTTAAAGCTGTAAGGTTGGCCATGTTGTCCAACCGAAAGTAGGAGTCACATAGTAGGTACCTACCTACTTACTTAACATTTAATTATTAACATTTAGATAACTCGAAATTAGCTTATCCAAGTCGGTAACAGATATTATTCTGCCGTCCTCTAACTATAATGCCGTTAAGTGCCAAAACCACATTCGGAGAAAAATGGATTTAAAGTGCGCGAAAGAAAAAAAAATTGCTGTTTCTAAAGTAAACTGTTTATATACAACTTGTATATATCATTGCATTGGTATTTGCAAGAGCTTTAATACACACAAACTCTCACAACTCTATGTGTCATATATTTGATAATATTTAAATTTAAACGTTTTAACTTTGTATTATTTTAAATATAACACTATAAAAACATAACTAGAATGCCGTTTTGACTACCTTAACGGCATTTAAGTCTTGGATTTTGAATAACTTTCATAAAATTGGAAAATCAGTTGGTGTATAATAGATTTACTGAACTTAAATGCCGTTATTTTTACTTAACGGCGTTCAAGTCTAGAATTAGTACATAAATTATAGAATTTACAGAATGCGTTTTTAAATAATGATTATTACTAGACTAAAATGCAGTTAAAATAAAAACCTTTTACCCTAACGGCATTTAAGCTAAGCACATACTTAGCTAACAATTTTGGAAATACAACAAAATGTATTTATGTTCAACATAATATAATGCATTTGAGTGTTTTAAATCACGATTTATTAAAAAAAAATCAACTAACAAAAATTTTTATGACTCATTGAGATCAATTTTATCGATATTTAACATAATTACTTAAATTTAGCAGGTAAATAATTTACTGCTTTTAAAAAAATAGTAACTGCCTTTATTATGACACTTATTTTAACTTAATGACAGTTTACCATAGTAAGAATATTGAAAACATTGTATCGCACCTTTCATAATATAGGACAAATTAAATAAATGCGAAAACTATTTTGTGTTCTTTTCACATTTCTGAGTAAAGCGTCTCGGTTTTCGCGATCATCATCATCAAGCCTGTTGCAGTCCACTAGACATAGGCCTCTCCAAATGCTCGCCACTTCTGATCGATCTTCGGCTACTCGCGTCCAGCTCCAGCCAGCCCTCTGCGCAGATCGTCACTCCATCTGGCCTGAGGTAGTCCTACACTACGTTTACCAAGATGCGGTCTCCACTCCAGAACTCGTTTACCCCAACGGTTGCCAGTTCTGCGGCAGATATGGCCAGCCCACAGCCACTTCAGCTTACTAATCCGGTGAGCTATATCGATAACTTTGGTTCCCTGCCGGATCACCTCGTTCCGGATTCGATCACGCAGAGAAACGGCGAGCATAGCTCTTTCCATAGCCCACTAAGCGACTTTAAACTTGTGGACTAGCCGTGCTGTTAATGTCCACGTTTCGGCCCCGTAAGTCATGACGGGTAGCTGACGCACTAATTATAGACTTTTGTCTTTAGGCACTGTGGAATCGACGATGAGAAGACTCGACGTAGTTTTCCGAATGCTGCATAGGCACACATACTTTTAAACAACTTCGAGGGTGGCGCCATGGATCGCAATCGGTTCCGGTAGAACATGTTCATTGAACATGATCTTGGTTTTGTCCTAGTTCATCCGTAGGCCGATGCGTTTAGAAGAGTCCGCCAGGCTATTTAGCATCTATTTTAGGTCCTGCATCGTTTCGGCCAATATGACGACGTCATCTGCGAATCGCAAGTAGGAGATGTATACCAACGCCATGTATGTTGATGCCACGTCCTTTCCAGTTCAGCGTCTTGGACATATCCTCCATTGCATTTGTGAAGCATTTCGGGGAGATAGACGTCCCTTTGTCTCACTCCTCGATGCAATGATATAATGGTATTTAGGTTTTACTTGGTCAGTACTTGGACGGACATAGTGGCGACTTCGTAGAGACTTCTTATTACTTGAATATTATAACGCTGCAGGGACTCCAGAACAGACCAGATTTCAATCGAGTCAAAAGCCTTCTCATAGTCCACAAATGCTACACACAGTGGCTGATTACACTTCTCGGTTATCTATATAATCTGCCGCACTGTGTGAATGTGGTTTATGGTGTCATATCCGCTCTGAAATCCAGCCCGTTCCGGTGGTTGGAATTCGTCGAGTTCGCAAGACGATTCGTAATCACTCTTGGAAAGTGCTTATAAACGTGATTTAGAAGCAAAATGGGTCGATAGTTCTCGACCACACTTCTACTCCACGCCTCCGGAGTTCTCCCTTCAAATAGGACAGCGTTAAAAAGCACCCTCCCTCTGTACGAGTTTACCTCCAGCTTTGATCAGCTCTGTTGCTACGTCATCGTCTCTGGGGGCTTTTCCGTTTTTTAGCTGCCCAAGAGCAATCTCGATTTCGCCAACGTTGACTTCTGGCATGTCTTCGGTGAAGTGACGTGTTAATGTGGCTCGAGAGTCCTTATTTTCAGGATCGAGATGCATGCAAAGCGTAATCGGCTATAGAAATCTTTAACCACTGAAAGGACTGCCGGCTTTGAGGCAACCACTTGCTGTAGTCAGCTTCGTTAGGTGGCTTCTTCCGAGAGATTGTACGAACACCTTTGACCCCCTTTTCGACTCGATGGCTCTTTGAATGGAAGGAAAGGTAATAGACATGGCCATTTGAGGCTACTTTTTGAAGAAGGAATTTATCAAAAAAGCCCCTCTCGCTCGAGGAAGTTAACAAGTCTTGTGTAAGAAGTTTTATAATTTTTCTATTATTTATGACCGATTTTGTAAAAATACAGGGGCTCAAAAATCTTTGAACGCGTTTTCCCAACAATCATGTTTTTTTTAATTGTGCCGATAGTGAGTTCAAGTGCGTAGCAACCTGCAAAAGTCTTCCCTTGCAAGTCTTGCACGGAATTTTGCGAGGCGTACGCGACTTCTAACACTCTGAATCTCCTCTCTCCGCAATGTTTGGCACATAGCCGCATTATAGTTAAGCAATGCGGGTTAGCCGCATTTAAGTCTTGTAAACGTTTAAAATACTATAGAATTTTACATTTGGTCAGCGTTTAAAGTCAACTCATTTTTGCAAAATTTAAAACAAGAAACTTATTTTACCAGTCTTAAATGCCGCTATTGGACTTTAACCGCGTTTTTGTTTAGTTTTTTCACTTAACGGTGTTTTAGTCTTGTAATGTCATACATAACCTTTCCAAAGAACAGCCAAACAATATTGCCATTAAAGTACTTTAACGGCTTTATTGAGATGGAAATTCAAATAACGGCAATTTAGCTATGTAATTTCTAAATTTTTTCATCATTAATAAAAAAATTAAATCCCTTAACCGCGTTTTAGCTAAGAAATTTAGGTAACTGCATTCTAGCTATGTAATCTTGCAAAAATAGTGCACTGACTCGTAGTTAATGACATACTATCTCAGAAACTAAACAAGATAGAAAAAATCGGGAAAGATGGTTAGATGCGGAATTTTTTTCTTATTAGGATGGTATTCATAAGTCAAAAATGACCAAATGTTAGTTAACGGCATTATAGCTAGAGGACGGCAGTATTGGGTAAAATGCATCATGAAAGTCATGAAATTCATCGGTGGCGCCTCTAGCCTTATTTGGTTGGTTATGATTTACGGAACTCCATAAATAGACTTTATTAATGACAAAGTACTTCCTAATATAAATATAGGCACCTACTTACCTATACATTTTTTTATTCTTGGATTGCGAATTTTCTTATCGTAACTTTTTGGATCATTTAAAAACCTGGCGGTTTTACCTAAAAAAATTTATGCCGCCATTTGGTTTGGAAGAGTAAAACTTGACATTAAATGTTTCTTTTAATAAAATTTAATAAGGCTTTACTACAATTTTTTTTGGGCCACAGCGGCCAGTTTTAATAATGATTCAAGGACCAAAGAGGAGAAATTATTTATGATTCATAAAAGGAAATAAAAAAGAAAAGATATATTTTGAGCGCTTGTGTGCTGTTGCAGTTTTAAATTATTTTTTCTTAAGATTTATGATTGTAGCCATTTTAAAAAATATAAGGCCTAGGCTGATTCGGAACGTAATCCACACGTGTCACTTTGTCATTTCGCTTTGACATTGACGTTTGACTGACATTCGGTAACTTGGTTATTGTTTTGGTATGTACGTTTCTCGCAAAAATTGCTGAAAAGCGCTAAAATAACTTGATTTATTCAATAAAAGTGTCTTCCAGATTGATTTGTTAAGGTTATGATTGCTCTAATACGCAATAATGAGTGAGGAAACTCCAGAAGAACGGCAGAATAATGAATTGGCGGCATTACAGGTTATCTGTTTATTTTTAGATAAATACCTCTTTTAGCCTAATAGCATTACTATAATCCGTGTAATGTGAAGTGTATTAGAGTAATATTTAAGTGTACTCGTGGCTAAATCGATAATCGGCTCTTAGTTTGTTGAATAACTCATAATTTTTACTCAAGTATTTTTCGTAGGTATTTTTAACGCTTAATATCACAGTTTACTGAACATATTTACAAAATGATAACTTCATTTAAATTTAGATAAATTATAAGCAAGTATTGCATGTAGCAATACCAGCCTTTTTTATATCTCTTATTTCAAGTATGACAGTGTGTCCGTTCTTTTAAATGTAGGTGTCTAAAGATGAAGATATAAATCTTATGGTTATCTTATCTGAAGGATACCAATTTGGTAACCCAACCAACCAACATGAAATAAAAAATGAAGAAAACATCAGTAATTTTTTTGTGTATTCTTGATGCATGACCGTACCTACAGACTCTAACTTGCGTTCAACATCATCAGCAACCCACACTCGTCCACTGCTGGACATAGGTCTCCCCCAATGCACGCCACCGCTCCCGATTTTCGGCCACTCTCTTGCGTTATAGATTTTTAATTTTTAAATATCCAATAAGCTATGGCTCATTGATTGGCTACCCTTATGATGGTAGGCCCTTTAAGGTAAATAAGAACATGCCATGTGCATGTTACAACTCCATACTTGCCAGGCAATTGTCTTCAGCACAAACCTTGCCTTATGCCAATTTACTGTAAAATCTGCGCAAAGAGAACCATACAGTGAAGGGAAGGCATGATAATAATATGTTTCCCAATTGCTTCTTGGTTGGTGGTGATTAATTACCATCAGGTGACCTGCTTGTTTGTTTGTTGAACCCATAGAGCATTGAAAACCTATGTACACCGTAAATGCATTAAAAGTGGCCATGCCAATGAAAGCTTCATTCACAAAAGAGTGCTATTGGCATTTTTGGAATTTAAAACCAATCTCTGAGTAGGTAATGTAATGTAAAGTGGACTCCATTTTCCGCACTTAAACTCTCTTTCAATCCATTACGTGATGTACATTCAGTATGTGATGTTCTCTGAGTAGAGTTGAAAATAAAATACCTTATACATTTTTGTTTTCAATCGACATTTTTTGACACAATTCGACTCTAAAACTAGTATGATAGCTCACTTTTCAAACACTTTTAATATGGAACTGTTTATCTGTAAACTATATTTGTGGAACAGTTGAAAAAAAAAATTATGTTGTCACCAAAACCTTCCAAATTTCAGGCTATCTACGGGGAAGCAGTAATAGACAACCGTGAGAACATAGCGTGGAAAGTATGGAGGCCACTCGACTTGATGCTGACTTTGAATCCGCTGCACAACTCAGACATCAAGGGCATTCATTGCTCTGTTACTTTGCACATCAAATGCTGTACAACTTATCCTGATAAGTAAGACTATATTAAATTTTATAGATGTTTGATATATTTTTTATGGCAACGGATCACCTGATGGTTAGCAATTGCTTGCCCATACTCGTAATTCAATAACATTTTTATTATATTATTATATTCTAACTAGATGCTACCCGCGACTTCGTCCGTGTGAAATACTATATTTGGGTAGCATTTTTAGTTACTTAATAATTTTCACCCCCCCCTCTTTAAAGGGCTATATCGACGAAACTAGCGCCGCCAACCTATTTACACTGATTGTGGCCACAATATGATATTTTTTAAGAAAGCAAAACATTACAGACTTAGACAAAAGTAATTTTCATCGCTAGTTTCATCGATATAGCCCCTGAACCCATTACATCCCTCCCCCTTTTCGCGATAGATGACCATCTGTATACCAACGCGTATGCATACATTGATAGGGGATGCTATAGGCCCAGCTGTATCACATTTTACATTTTTGTCTTCCCACTCTGCCACTCACATATTATTTTGTATTTTTTTCAGGCCTCCATGCATAGCCATACATAAATTCCGTGGTTTATCAACAGACAATACTAACCAGCTTTTGAGTGAATTACAATCCTTGGCTACAAAGAGATGTGGGGAAGTTATGATTTTTGAATTGGCACAGCATGCTCAAGTAAGTTACTAACTTCCGTATTCAGAGACGTTAATAAAACCCTTAATCGTCACTTAAGTAACAATATTCTTTATTCTAATAGATATAAAGACTATCCATAATTAAGATAATGAGCATTAAGGTTAAATAACGTCTCTGAGTGTGGCAGTTAATGCACTAAATCTAAACATAATCATCTCATCTCAGTATTGTTCCCGGCTGCGTCCAAGCCAAGGATGCCTTAGAACATAATCTAGCATTTGAGGAGTCTGCTAATTAAACTATGATTTTTAATCATGTGGAGTAAACTGACAGATGAAAATGTCAAGTTTCTATACATTTTGACATTTTGCATCTGTCAAATAAAGTGATAACGTATGGAGATGACACATTGACATCTGTCAGGTTACTCCACATGATTAAAAATCAGAATGTAGAATGAGTACTTATATCTGTCACAAAAGATTTATAGAGAAATGTATAGAATTTGACATTCTAGCTGTCACTGGTATCAAGCTATGTTGTGGGAACTATGACGTTTGACCTTAGACATGGCAACCCCACCAACTAAATCATGGTTACATGTTTAGAAATCTGATTTCATACTGAGGTGTGCTTGAAGATTATGTTTGATCTAATAAAACAAAATCATTTTCCATTATGTTTCAGCAATTCTTACATGATCATAACAAACCAGTACTATCATGTTATGAGGAAATGGTAATAGAAAAGAAAGAAGCGGAAAAGTTAAAACAACAGGATCAACAAACCAAAGAAAATGAAGAGGTAAAGTTGTTTAGCCATTGTTATTATTTATCTTAACATCACACACTTTTCTAGCGAACTTGTTTACTTTAAAGAAGCATATACATATTGGCTCGAAATGATTTATGTAATGTTCCAGAAAAATCTAGGATTCTCGCAGTATGCGCGCGAAGATTCTATAAGTTGTGTCCTCGAAAGTTCGAGAAGGGAATAGAATGTTCTAGAATTATCCCAAGACCAAGGCCGTATATAGCTTGACGTGTAGATAACGCTAAGGCGACGGTTAATTTAAAGTATTTAAATTAACTTTGGCTCTAAAACTTGTATTAACGTTTATGTATGATTGCGTTTTAATAGCGTCAAAAGATTAAAGATGAAATACAGAAGAGACAAGAGATGCTTCGCGCCGCGGGGAGACGCGTTCATCGGTCAAGCGCCAGTCTGGACAACAGCACTGAGGGGCAAGGAGATGCTCCGGAGCTTGTGTAGTAAGTAAACTATCCAGATTTGCCAATTAACAAGAGCTTCAGGACCTGATACCACCTTCTCCTTTCTACCACCGGACAATGTGAAAGACGAAAAGAAATCCACCCTTACATTGTGGAAGTTCCACCAGCTCGTACTAAGCGTTTCGCTTCTTCTTTCTTCTTAATACGTACTGCTAAGGAATGGAACAACTTGCCGGCTTCTGTATTCCCAGAGAGCTACAATTTGGGTGACTTTAAGTCGAAGTGAATAGGTTTCTACTGGGAAAGCACGCTACATCTTTGGTGAATCAAGCAGTTTTCTCAAACAAAAATTCATCGACTTAATACGGGGTTCAGTTAGTGTAATTGCTAGAATAGGCAACCTGGCAACCCTTTTATTATTTTTTAGGTACGGTGGCCAGCACATCAAGTTACTACAATCTGTCAAATTTCTTCAATCGAACCTCATTTTTATGTCAAACGTGTTTGGTTCAATATCAACTGAGGAAATTTGACAGATTGCAGTAACTTGATGTGCTGGCCACTGTACATTATTAAAAAAAAGTCTTATATTTTTAATTCCAGCTATGCAGATAACAAGATCTCTCCAGCCAAGAAAGTGCATAAGAAACGGACTCCCGCTGTATGCACTTGCAATGTAAAAGGAGCTCAAATAGTCAGAATAACCCAGCGGAATAACAAGAAAGTTTACATCGGTAGCTGCTTAGGTGAGATATTTTAACTAGATGCCATCCTTGAATAACGTCAAATGAAATTCAGGATTTTTTAAATCCCACCCTGTCCATCTGGGCTACATGCGCGCCACGAGATATTTTGTCGACACTCGTATTGTGTCGGCGCAAGTTGCTTCTCGCTCACCTGACTGAGCGATGAGCGAGATAGAAGGATGCGCTCTCGCGAACGACAGTCGACAAAAGTTTATCGCGGTGCGCATGTTAGGCTTACATATCACAGCTGTTGATTTTGACACGTTTGATTTGAAAGTGCTCTGTTGTCTGATATCCATAACAAATTTCTTAGGCTATCTAATACGAAAATCAGGTCACTGCATGAGCAAAGTATCAGCCATCCCACTGCAGTGCAAATAGACCTCCATCATAGACCAATCGCGCAAGCGTTTCGTGTTTTCGGTTTACCTATAAGGCTTGTCGTTGTCTATAGAGTTATCTTTATAAATAGTATAGATACATTGTTATCTTTTAAAAGCATTCGACGACGAATATCAGTGTACAGTAGAATTAACGCTGGTTTTTGATACTTGCCTTAACATAAGAATACTTCATATATTTTCTATGTAACTCGTTTAAATAAACAAATAATTTTTAGGTCACTCGTCCAACGGTTCAACCACATACCTGGCGATAGACGACGAAACAGGCGACCGGCTAATCACGAAAAAATGGTCTCTCTCGCCAGCCAGCGACTTCCAAACCCGCAACCGCCAGCTCACTGCCCTCCAACAAGACTTAAAAATCACTTCCAAAACTTAAAAATAACTCTCTAGTGCCATACGTAGCCATGGAAAGTATAAAAGAAACGAGACGGACGGCAAAACAGTCATATTTCATCTTTAGAGATTACGTAGTGGGTAGTTCATTAAAGTTTTTGTTGAGTAAGTGTAAATTCAGTGATAAGTATGAAGCGTTGAAGTTGCTAAGGAGTGTTGGTGTAGGTTTGTTTAATGCGTTGAAAGAGTTGCATAGTGTGAGTGTGGTGCATAGGGATTTGCGATGTGAGAACGTGTTTTTGGACGACTTTGGTGCGGTAAAGCTGGTGGGGGCTGCGTTGGACGCGAGGCTGGCGGAGATGTGTGAAGGCGATTTTTATTGTGATAGGTGAGTTGCCTTTATTTTTAACACTGAAAAGAGACCGTCGTCTTTTTTTAATGATTGGTAGCAGATGAGTTGATAGATCCCATCATCATCTTTGTTTTTGTAATAGGTAGCAAACGAGCAGGTGGATCACCTGATGGTTAACAATTGCTGCCGCTCATGGACACTTGTCACTTGACTCGACGAAACACAGCGTAGGCGCTGCTTTACGCCGGTCTTCTGTGAGGCCGTGCACCGTGGTATCACCCCGGTCGAGCCGGCCCATTCATGCAGTAGTGTGGCTGTTCCACGGTTCCCACTATAATTACCGGCCACATGACTTGGTCATTTTATATGGGGAGGCGAAAAATTTTTCGAGGAAATTGGTTAAGTTGTTGAACAAATGTTGTTCAGAATGGTTGATAGAACACGTGGTTAAAGGGATGTAAATGTTCACAGATACACTCTGTATTATTTTTTTCAGTTTTATCATTCTCTTATTTTAGAAATTAGAACAGTGGGAGACAGGGGGGGTCAATGGTGATATTCATGCAATTTTAAACTTTTCAGACAGACACAATCGCAGGACGTTTACGCGGCAGCGCAAATCCTGCTCTCAATAGTTTGTCCTGAAGGAACCATTTACGAGATACCCCCTGACCTTCCAAGTTCGGCGAAAGACTTCTTCTCCAGGTAAACCTTAACTTTTAAACTAGTGGACCGCCCTCAATTCGTTGTGAAGCTAACCATCGCACTCAGACGCGCACTAACCGGATGGCGCATTTTGTAGTGACCCTGCCTCATACGCCAAATGTCGTGGGTAAGAAAACATATAGATTGAATGACTAAATATAAAAACTTAATAAATATCTAACTGCAAATACATTTAAATATTATTTGTGTTTCCTCTGTTGTATATCTGTAACACAAGTACTTAAGTTACTTAAAACGGAGTCGGGTCAACGTATGAGATGTTGTGAGAATTTATTTATTTGTTACCTTAATACTTATCATCTCAATTATGGATAGTATTAATGTTTGTGAACATAAAAAGTGACAATTAAGGTTTAATTAACGTCTCTGAGTGCGGCAGTTAATTTAGTTATACAAAATCATCGGTAGAGTTCAATAGGTATTCACAAAAGAGAAAATATTATGATAAAAACTCCTAAGCGCGCCGCTACAAAACGCTTTTTAAAATTTTCATTTTTGTTTTATATACGAAGGTGCCTAACAGACGACGAGCACTCGCAGTGGTCAGCAGAACAGCTGGTAAACCACTGCTTCCTAGTGGACGCGCCGGTGAAGCAACCCAACCACCAGAAGAAAGACGACGCTGGGAGCGGCTCTGAGGTATACTTACAACACATTTACACTAGGGATGTTACAAATGTCAAAATTTTCACATTCGCGAATGCGAATGTTTACGCCGTGAATGTGCGAATGCGAATGTTAAGTACTTAAGACATCAGCCACATCAAATGTAAAAAACAACATATAAATCAATCATTTTTACGACTTAAAAGACAAAAAAACATACAAAATGTACTGACTTGACAGACATTCAGTAGTCAAAGTTTAATAAAGGCAAATTATATTTTAAGAATAGTCAGTGTCAGTCAAGCAAGATCAAGAGTCACGAGATCACGCACGCACGACCTGCATACATTCGCATTCGCATAACATTCGCATTAATTTAAGCGAATGCGAATGTCGATGCGAATGTTAAAAACGATGCGAACCATTCGCATAAGCGAATGCGATTGCGAATATTGCACACACTGACAACCTACCCAGCATCTCGCGGGCTAGTATGGCAGTGCCAACGGATGTGATGCCGGGCCATCGCGTCCGTTGCAACTGCAACGTGGGCTCTCCTCACGCTGAGGTGAGCCAATATAAAATCAAAGAAAAAAAACCATTGAGTGCTTTGAAACTCACACCAGACGTTTTTGTCACATGATTGTTAGCGATTGCCGTGGGCGGCGACACCCGCAAACCCAGTAGGGGTGTTTTCCAACAAGTTTCCCCCCCGACTGGGCCTCCGTTACACTCACTCACTCGGTAAAACGCAGCGTAGGCTACTCACACCGGTCTTCTGTGAGGCAATGTATGCCATGAGTACCATCACTCCGGTCCGAAGCTGACCCATTCATGCCGAAGCGTGGCTCTCCCAGGGTTAAAATAATTGTTACACGGTTATTTTTTTACTATTCAGGATGATGATGCCATGAAGAAGATTCATCACTTGAGGCCAATCACACATGGTCACTCCCGACTAAACGCTGAATTTGAAGTCCTCACACTGGTTGGGGAAAGGTGCTTTTGGCGATGTTTTGAAGGTAAATCACCATTTTGTTTTGAGCGTATAACACAGAATGTATAAATATAAACTATAAACTAAAAAAAATATCTCAAAAAAAAACTTGTCATACAAAGTTGGTCACGTGACTTGATAAAGTGTAGAGAGTATAATATTTTATTGTCTGCATTCGTTTTCTGAGTTTTGTTTGGTAACTTTAATAATTGCTGGTGCTAATTATAATTTTGTACTCTCATAATGGACTTGCCAATGAACCCACCAGACATTATGTTTGTAAATTAAAAAAAATTGTTATTGGTATTTTTTTAGCTAAATTTTAATAAAATATTAATGTTCTTTTATGAACTCGAGTGTAATTGAACAATCAATATGTACTTGCGTTTACTTAATTTGCATAATTTTCAAATTCTAGGTAAAAAACAAGTTAGACGGCGGTTTCTACGCGATAAAAAGGATCCAACTCAACCCTGAAAGCGTCCAGCTGAACAAGAAGATCACCCGGGAAGTGAAGCTGCTCTCCCGGCTCAACCACGAGAACGTGGTGCGGTACTACAATGCATGGATCGAGTCCACCACCGAGCTGGTCGATAGTGAGGACCCGACGATGGTTATGAAGTCCCCCATGAGGTATGCCTACCCCAATACATATAATATAGGAATGACTTTGAAAATTCGCATAAAAATTTTTCATCTCTCCATACAAAGTCGGTCACGTGACTTGGTCATTTTGTATGGGGAGTCAAATTTTTTTTCGAAGAATTTGGAAAAGTTGTTGAACAAATGTTGTTCAGAATGGTTGATAGAACACGTGGTTAAAGGGATGTAAATGTTCACACATACATCCTGTATAGCTCCTTTAACATATTAGATCATCAAATCAGCTGTTCCATACACAAAAAGGCATTAATTTATGGAACAGCTGATTTTTATTTTGATTATTTTGATGATCTAACATGCTAAAGGGACTTTACAAACTTCAATCTATCAAACTTTGCCTTCTAATTCAACAATTTTGTCCCAAGGAAGAAAACATCGGACAGCCTCCAGGACGTAGTAGCGAAGCTCGGGCAAGAGGTGAAGGTGGAGTGGTCGATATCAGAGAACGTGGTGCAGAAGAGCAGCGGCTCCGACAGCGAGGAGGACGACGATGACGATGAGCCGGACCCCTGGTTTAATATCATGAAGTAAGCTTTCGGACCAGTCAAGTATCTATTATAGTATGCGGAATCTAACAATAACAATGACACTTGTAAAAAATAAGACTTTATACTAAAATTGGTTACTGCGCACTCAAGGTCCAAAGGCCCTCTGTCAGCAAAAATAGTCGATAAAATATACTTTCTCTTCCTGAATTTATCAAAAGAAGCAGAACCAAGACCATCATAATTAAATATTCACTTCTCGCTCGCACACTATTTGCGTCTATACTCGCACTCGTGGGTACTGACTGAGAAATAAAACTGCGTAATGTTTTAGCCTTTTTATTAGTTTTTTCGGCGGTTATTTTTATGTAGTTACGTACGACCGAAGCTTCGGTTTATGACCGCCAACCCGCATGTGCTTTCGGCTTACGCTTACCGCTTGCCGATTTAGATTAATCCTATCATAGTTAGCGATGACTTGATTTCTACGATGGAGGCCTGACACGAATATTCCGACATTTACTTAATGTTTAACCAGGCTATGTACGACATGGGGCCACCAAATTTGAACTTTATACAGTTACGATAAGGTTGAAAACCAATGAAAAAAATATGTCTTTCCTGGTCAAGAGTTAATTACCTTTTTTACAGTCCCGAAGACGAAGAAAGCAGCGTGATAGAATTCGAAGATGACTCGCAGAATCAGTCGATAACTTTACCGTCCGAAGCGTTGCCCGACTCGCCGCGCCCCCAGTCGGTGAAACTACATCAAGTCTTGTACATACAGATGGAGTTCTGCGAGAAACATACGCTGCGGCATGCCATAGACAATGGCTTGTGTCAAGAGCATTTCAGGTACGATTATTTATTTAAACTTCATTGCACAAACATTTGTTACCATAGGTGAACTTAATGCCTAGGGACATTTTCTACCAGTTAATCTTTGGGTTAGTAGAAAAAACCACTCGATGATTTCATATAATGAATAGAAATGTGATAAAGATTTGGCTTGGAATGGACCGAATTGAAGCCGTTAAACTATTACAAAAAAAAGGTACGATTCGTCCGGAATGTTCGCAAACTACAGCTTCTAGAATATTGAAGCTTATTGCGAATGTGAAATCGAGCGATCCTAGGTTGTTCTAGAAACTTCGATACCATATAGAAACAATATCTATACTCTGGTTATTAATCATGTGGAGTAAACTGACAGATGCAAATGTCAAGTTTCTATAAAACTTGACATTTTGCATATGTCAAATTGAGTGATAATGTATGGGGATGACACATGGACATGTGTCAATTTACTCCACATGATTATTAATCAGAGTATAAGCTCTTTTTCCGCTTGCAACGTGTAATAAAAGTAACATTATTATTTTTTTCTGGAGGGCTTGGAGACTATTTCGCGAGATAGTGGAAGGTCTCGCCCACGTGCACCAGCGCGGCATGATTCACAGAGACCTGAAGCCGGTCAACATCTTCTTAGACTCCAGCGACCACGTCAAGATCGGCGACTTTGGACTAGCGACCAAAGCGTTCACTGGCTTGCTAGTGGATGGTAAGGTTTTAATCTATACTGTTATAGTAGTATCTGCCCGTATGTATAGTGTCCCATTCATGACGAAGCATGGCTCTCCCATGGTCTGGTTACCTCTTATGAAAATCGATAAAGGCCCTTCAGTATCCACGAAAAATATCATAATTTACAGCAGTTCGGTTTGTGACTAAAATATGCAAGTTTTCGTCAAAACCGGCGTGAAGCAGCTCCTGTGCTGTGTTTCGCCGAGTGAGTGAGGGTACCGGAGGCCCATCGGGGGGGAAGGGGATAAAAGGTTAGCAGCGCACTTGTGACTCCACTGGTGTTGCATGTGTCCATGGGCGGCGGCAATTGCTTACCATCAGGTGATCCGCCTGCTCGTCTTCTACCTATAACATAAAAAAAAAAAAAAAAATACTCACTAATGACATTTTCACGATAAATTTTCATGTGTAAATCGACTTCACAGACAATATTCTTTTACAGAAAAAGCAAAACAGGAAGAAATTGGAGGATCTTTAACAGGCCAGGTAAAATTGATATATTTCTATAGAAACGATGTCTAAGGTAAGCGAGAATGTGATGTCTAGACATTCCTGTGATGAAAACTTGTGTTTTATTCAGTTTCTGGGTGTACGCGGTTAAAGACCACAACCTCATATTTGGATTTCACGGCCGCTTACCATCAGGCGAAGTGCGGTCATATTGATGTCCCAAATATATAAAAAAAGAGATGTCAATGTTCACATACAGAGTGTATCTGTGAACATTTACATCCCTTTAACCACGTGTTCTATCAACCATTCTGAACAAAATTTTTTCAACAACTTTTCTAAATTCTTCGAAAAATTTGCCGACTCCCCATACAAAATGACCAAGTCACGTGACTGACTTTGTATGGAAAGAAATTTTTTTTTATGCGAATTTTCAAAAGTCATAGAACAAATGTTGTTTAGAATCGTTGGTAGAACACGTGGTTAAAGGGATGTAAATGTTCACAGGTACACCCTGTATACACCCTGTATTGGTGATTTCTCTGTTGTCTGATATCTGTAACACAAGTGCTTAAGCTACTTTTATAACAAAGTCAGGTCAGGAACAAATTAGTCCATACTAATATTATAAATGCGAAAGTAACTCTGTCTGTCTGTCTGTCTGTCTGCCTACTCTTTCACGCCAAAACTACTCAACGGATTTAAATGAAATTGGTATACAGATATCCAGACCCTGAGAAGGTCATAGGCTACTTTTTATTGCGAAAAGGGGTTGTAGGGGTTGAAAGGGGGGTAAAAAAGTTTACTTTTCCACGCGGACGGAGTCGCGGGCGCCGCTAGTTACTTATAGTTTACATAAACGGGACTAAACGCGACGAATTAAATAAGTACATTCTAGCCACTTACTGCTTGACGTTTCGGCTGCGTTACAACAGCCGTACAACAGCCGTGGTCACAAGCGAGCGAGCGAGCGAAAGAGTTCGCTTGTGACCACGGTTAGTTTAGTCCCGTTTATGTAACTATTTGTATAATGCAACCCGAAAGTTTAAAACATAAATTAATTACTTTTATCAGGTTCGGAACAGCTCTCTACGTGGCCCCCGAACTGCTCCAAGGCGGCGGCAAAGTTGATATACACCAGAAGGTGGACATATACTCCCTCGGTATCATTCTGTTCGAGATGTTCAACTCGCCGCTTAGCACCGGCATGGAGCGGATGAGGTGCTCGCCGACTTGCGGACCAAGCCCATACTGATGCCCAAGAGCTTTGATACGAGGAGAATGCTAAGCAGATACATGTTATCAGGTAATGAAACCTTAATAGCAATAAGTCAACGAAAATTCATTGATTTTCGCTCTTAAGTTATGACAAATAATGCTCGAAGTCAGGTGGCCATGTCAGGTTTATACCACGTCCTCACAAAAAACCGCCGGTGAAGCAGCGCATGCGCTGAGGAGAATGCTAAGCAGATACACTTATCAGGTGATTTGACCGTAATCCTTAATTCGCTCGTTTTCGCTCTTAAGCCTTGATAAATAGGGTTCAAAGTCAAGTGGCCATGTCAGGTTTATACCACGTCCTCACGAAAACCGGCGTGAAGCAGTGCATGCGCTGTGTTTCGCTGCGCGAGTGGTACTGGCCCATTGGGGAGAAAGATGGTTAGAGTTTGACAGCGCATTTGGTAACACAAGTACTTAAGTTACTTAAAACGGAGTCGGGTCAACGTATGAGATGTTGTGAGAATTTATTTTTGTTACCTAATACTTATCATCTCATTATGGATAGTATTAATGTTTTGAAATAAAAAGTGACAATTAGGTTTAATTAACGTCTCTGAGTGCGGCAGTTAATTTAGTTATACAAAATCATCGGTAGAGTTCAATAGGTATTCAAAAGAGAAAATATTATGATAAAAACTCCTAAGCGCGCCGCTACAAAACGCTTTTTAAAATTTTCATTATTGTTTATATACGAAGGTGCTAACAGACGACGAGCACTCGCAGTGGTCAGCAGAACAGCTGGTAAACCACTCCTTCCTAGTGGACGCGGGTGAAGCAACCCACCACCAGAAGAAAGACGATGCTGGGAGCGGCTCTGAGGTAACTTACAACACATTACACTAGGGATGTTACAAATGTCAAAATTTTCACATTCGCGAATGCGAATGTTTACGCCGTGAATGTGCGAATGCGAATGTTAAGTACTTAAGACATCAGCCACATCAAATGTAAAAAACAACATAAAATCAATCATTTTTACGACTTAAAAGACAAAAAACATACAAATGTACTGACCTTGACAGACATTCAGTAGTCAAAGTTTAATAAAGGCAAATTATATTTTAAGAATAGTCAGTGTCAGTCAAGCAAGATCAAGAGTCACGAGATCACGCACGCACGACCTGCATACATTCGCATTCGCATAACATTCGCATTAATTTAAGCGAATGCGAATGTCGATGCGAATGTTAAAAACGATGCGAACCATTCGCATAAGCGAATGCGATTGCGAATATTGCACACACTGACAACCTACCCAGCATCTCCGGGCTAGTATGGCAGTGCCAACGGATGTGATGCCGGGCCATCGCGTCCGTTGCAACTGCAACGTGGGCTCTCCTCACGCTGAGGTGAGCCAATATAAAATCAAAGAAAAAAAACCATTGATGCTTTGAAACTCACACCAGACGTTTTTGTCACATGATTGTTAGCGATTGCCGTGGGCGGCGACACCCGCAAACCCAGTAGGGGTGTTTTCAACAAGTTTCCCCCCCGACTGGGCCTCCGTTACACTCACTCACTCGGTAAAACGCAGCGTAGGCTACTCACACCGGTCTTCTGTGGCAACCATGAGTACCATCACTCCGGTCGAGCTGACCCATTCATGCCGAAGCGTGGCTCTCCCAGGGTTAAAATAATTGTTACACGGTTATTTTTTTACTATTCAGGATGATGATGCCATGAAGAAGATTCATCACTTGAGTCCAATCACAAATGGTCACTCCCGACTAAACGCTGAATTTGAAGTCCTCACCTGGTTGGGGAAAGGTGCTTTTGGCGATGTTTTGAAGGTAAATCACCATTTTGTTTGAGCGTATAACACGAATGTATAATATAAACTATAAACATAAAAAATATCTCAAAAAAAAACTTGTCATACAAAGTTGGTCACGTGACTTGATAAGTGTAGAGAGTATAATATTTTTATTGTCTGCATTTTCGTTTTCTGAGTTTTGTTTGGTAACTTTAATAATTGCTGGTGCTAATTATAATTTTGTACTCTCATAATGGACTTGCCAATGAACCAACCAGACATTATGTTTGTAAATTAAAAAATTGTTATTGGTATTTTTTAGCTAATTTTAATAAAATATTAATGTTCTTTATGAACTCGAGTGTAATTGAACAATCAATATGTACTTGCGTTTACTTAATTTGCATAATTTTCAAATTCTAGGTAAAAAACAAGTTAGACGCGGTTTCTACGCGATAAAAAGGATCCAACTCAACCCTGAAAGCGTCCAGCGACAAGAAGATCACCCGGGAAGTGAAGCTGCTCTCCCGGCTCAACCACGAGAACGTGGTGCGGTACTACAATGCATGGATCGAGTCCACACCGAGCTGGTCGATAGTGAGGACCCGACGATGGTTATGAAGTCCCCCATGAGGTATCCTACCCCAAACATATAATAGGAATGACTTTGAAAATTCGCATAAAAATTTTTCATCTCTCCATACAAAGTCGGTCACGTGACTTGGTCATTTTGTATGGGGAGTCAATTTTTTTTCGAAGAATTTGGAAAAGTTGTTGAACAATGTTGTTCAGAATGGTTGATAGAACACGTGGTTAAAGGGATGTAAATGTTCACACATACATCCTGTATAGCTCCTTTAACTATTAGATCATCAAATCAGCTGTTCCATACACAAAAAGGCATTAATTTATGGAACAGCTGATTTTATTTTGATTATTTTGATGATCTAACATGCTAAAGGACTTTACAAACTTCAATCTATCAAACTTTGCCTTCTAATTCACAATTTTGTCCCAAGGAAGAAAACATCGGACAGCCTCCAGGACGTAGTAGCGAAGCTCGGGCAAGAGGTGAAGGTGGAGTGGTCGATATCCGAGAACGTGGTGCAGAAGAGCAGCGGCTCCGATAGCGAGGAGGACGACGATGACGATGAGCCCGACCCCTGGTTCAACATCATGAAGTAAGCTTTCGGACCAGTCAAGTATCTATTATAGTATGCGGAATCTAACAATAGCGATGACCGTTAGTTTGCGCACTTGTAAAAAATAAGACTTTATACTAAAATTGGTTACTGCGCACTCAAGGTCCAAAGGCCCCCTGTCAGCAAAAATGGTCGATAAAATATACTTTCTCTTCCAGAGTTTATCAAAAGAAGCAGAACCAAGACCCTCATAATTAAATATTCACTTCTCGCTCACACACTATTTGCGTCTATACTCGCACTCGTGGGTACTGACTGAGAAAAAAAAACTGCGTAATATTTTAGCCTTTTATTAGTTTTTTCGGCGGTTATGTAGTTACGTACGACCGAAGCTTTGGTTATGACCGCCAACCCGCATGAGCTTTCGGCTTACACTTACCGCTTGCCGATTTCGATTAATCCTATCATAGTTAGCAATGACTTGATTTCTATGATGGAGGCCTGACACGAATATTGTGACCATTTACTTAATGTAAAACCAGCCTATGTACGATATGGGATCACCTGATTTTGAACTTTATTCAGTTACGATAAGGTTGAAAACCAATGATAAAAATGTCTTTCCTGGTTAAGAGTTAATTACTTTTTTTACAGTCCCGAGGACGAGGAAAGCAGCGTGATAGAATTCGAAGACGACTCGCAGAACCAGTCGATAACTTTACCGTCCGAAGCGTTGCCCGACTCGCCGCGCCCCAGTCGGTGAAAACTACATCAGTCTTGTATATACAGATGGAGTTTCTGCGAGAACATACGCTGCGGGCATGCCATAGACAATGGCTTGTGTCAAGAGCATTTCAGGTACGATTATTTATTTAAACTTCATTGCACAAACATTTGTTACCATAGGTGAACTTAATGCCTAGGGGCATTTTCTACCAGTTAATCTTTGGGTCATGCAGAAAAACCACTCGATGATTTCATATAATGAATAGAAATGTGATAAAGATTTGGCTGACCGAATCTAAGCCGTTAAACTATTACAAAAAAAAGGTACGATTCGTCCGGAATGTTCGCAAACTACAGCTTCTAGAATATTGAAGCTTATTGCGAATGTGAAATCGAGCGATCCTAGGTTGTTCTAGAAACTTCGATACCATATAGAAAATATCTATACTCTGGTTATTATCATGTGAGTAAACTGACAGATGCAAATGTCGAAACTTGACATTTTGCATATGTCAAATTGAGTGATAATGTATGGGGATGACACATGGACATGTGTCAATTTACTCCACATGATTATTAATCAGAGTATAAGCTCTTTTTCCGCTTGCAACGTGTAATAAAAGTAACATTATTATTTTTTTCTGGAGGGCTTGGAGACTATTTCGCGAGATAGTGGAAGGTCTCGCCCACGTGCACCAGCGCGGCATGATTCACAGAGACCTGAAGCCGGTCAACATCTTCTTAGACTCCAGCGACCACGTCAAGATCGGCGACTTTGGACTAGCGACCAAAGCGTTCACTGGCTTGCTAGTTGATGGTAAGGTTTAATCTATACTGTTATAGTAGTATCTGCCCGTATGTATAGTGTCCCATTCATGACGAAGCATGGCTCTCCCATGGTCTGGTTACCTCTTATGAAAATCGATAAAGGCCCTTCAGTATCCACGAAAAATATCATAATTTACAGCAGTTCGGTTTGTGACTAAAATATGCAAGTTTTCGTCAAAACCGGCGTGAAGCAGCTCCTGTGCTGTGTTCGCCGAGTGAGTGAGGGTACCGGAGGCCCATCGGGGGGGAAGGGGATAAAAGGTTAGCAGCGCACTTGTGACTCCACTGGTGTTGCATGTGTCCATGGGCGGCGGCAATTGCTTACCATCAGGTGATCCGCCTGCTCGTCTTCTACCTATAACATAAAAAAAAAAAAAAATACTCACTAATGACATTTTCACGATAAATTTTCATGTGTAAATCGACTTCACAGACAATATTCTTTTACAGAAAAAGCAAAGCAGGAAGAAATTGGAGGATCTTTAACAGGCCAGGTAAAATTGATATATTTCTATAGAAACGATGTCTAAGGTAAGCGAGAATGTGATGTCTAGACATTCCTGTGATGAAAACTTGTGTTTATTCAGTTTCTGGGTGTACGCGGTTAAAGACCACAACCTCATATTTGGATCTCACGGCCGCTTACCATCAGGCGAAGTGAGGTCATATTGATTGTCCCAAATATATAAAAAAAGAGATGTCAATGTTCACATACAGAGTGTATCTGTGAACATTTACATTCCTTTAACCACGTGTTCTATCAACCATTCTGAACAAAATTTTTTCAACAACTTTTCCAAATTCTTCGAAAAATTTGTCGACTCCCCATACAAAATGACCAAGTCACGTGACTGACTTTGTATGGAAAGAAATTTTTTTTTATGCGAATTTTCAAAAGTCATAGAACAAATGTTGTTTAGAATCGTTGGTAGAACACGTGGTTAAAGGGATGTAAATGTTCACAGGTACACCCTGTATACACCTGTATTGGTGATTTCTCTGTTGTCTGATATCTGTAACACAGTGCTTAAGCTACTTTTATACAAAGTCAGGTCAGGAACAAATTAGTCCATACTAATATTATAAATGCGAAAGTAACTCTGTCTGTCTGTCTGTCTGTCTGCTACTCTTTCACGCCAAAACTACTCAACGGATTTAAATGAAATTTGGTATACAGATAATCCAGACCCTGAGAAAGGTCATAGGCTACTTTTTATTGCGAAAGGGGGTTGTAGGGGTTGAAAGGGGGGAAAAAGTTACTTTTCCACGCGGACGGAGTCGCGGGCGGCCGCTAGTTACTTATAGTTTACATAAACGGGACTAAACGCGACGAAATTAAATAAGTACATTCTAGCACTTACTGCTTGACGTTTCGGCTGCGTTACAACAGCCGTACAACAGCCGTGGTCACAAGCGAGCGAGCGAGCGAAAGAGTTCGCTTGTGACCACGGTTAGTTAGTCCCGTTTATGTAAACTATTTGTATAATGCAACCCGAAAGTTTAAAAACATAAATTAATTACTTTTATCAGGTCGGAACAGCTCTCTACGTGGCCCCCGAACTGCTCCAAGGCGGCGGCAAAGTGATATACAACCAGAAGGTGGACATATACTCCCTCGGTATCATTCTGTTCGAGATGTTCCACCCGCCGCTTAGCACCGGCATGGAGCGGATGATGGTGCTCGCCGACTTGCGGACCAAGCCCATACTGATGCCCAAGAGCTTTGATACCGAGGAGAATGCTAAGCAGATACATGTTATCAGGTAATGAAACCTTAATAGGCGATAAGTCAACGAAAAATTTCATTGATTTTCGCTCTTAAGTTATGACAAATAAGGCTCAAAGTCAGGTGGCCATGTCAGGTTTATACCACGTCCTCACAAAAAACCGCCGTGAAGCAGCGCATGCGCTGAGGAGAATGCTAAGCAGATACACGTTATCAGGTGATTTGACCGTAATCCTTAATTCGCTCGTTTTCGCTCTTAAGCCTTGATAAATAGGGTTCAAAGTCAAGTGGCCATGTCAGGTTTATACCACGTCCTCACAGAAAACCGGCGTGAAGCAGCGCATGCGCTGTGTTTCGCTGCGCGAGTGGTACCGGAGGCCCATTGGGGGGGAAAGAGGGTTAGAGTTTGACAGCGCATTTGGTAACACTACTGGTGTTGCAGGTATCTATGGCAGGCGGCAATGACTTACCATCAGTTGAAACCACAGTTGAAACACGTCTGCCACATATAAAAAATGTAAAGTTTCGGCACTGTTTAATCTTTCTGTCTAAATTGTTGTTTTTTATATTGAGGACAATCAAGATGACCCCACTCCGTCTGATGGTAAGCGGCCGTGAGATCCAAATATGAGATGTAATGTTTTATGATGACTGTACTTACATTTTGTTTGGTTGCCAACGCACCGATGGGTTTGATTCTCGGGTCGAGCAAAAGTGTTTCGATTTTTTATGGAGGCTATATGGAGGCCTTTGCCCAGCAGTAAGAGTGATACTTATTATTTTCCTCAGATGGCTGCTAAACCACGATGCGAGCTTACGGCCTACATGTGCGGAACTACTGGCCAGTGAGCACGTGCCGCGGCCTGTGCCCGAAGGCGCGCTCTCAGGCCTTCTCTCGCACACGCTCAGCGATCGAGGCTCAAGGTATTTCAATCATCCTACTTTCTACTACTATTATAAAGGCGAAAGTTTGTAAGTATGGATGTATGAATGTATGGATGTTTGTTACTCTTTCACGTAAAAACTACTGAATGGATTAATGAAACTTTACCACAATATAGCTTATACATCAGAATAACACATAGGCTACAATTTATAAAAATATATAGTGTGGATTGTCCAAAATATGACGGTAAGTGTCAATAATTAACTCCACGCGTACGAAGTCGCGGGCGGCCGCTAGTATTTAAATAGTTTTACCACTGTGTGTGAGCACTTCTGATGCCTCAGGTGTTGCAGATGTCCATGGGCGGCGGTTATCACTTACCATCAGGTGAGCCGTCTGCTTGTTTGTCCGCTATAATGTAAAAAAAACTGTCTGTCGCCGAATGAATGATAAGATTAAATGGTAGAAAGTTGCCGTTTTATACCCCCGCCTACTTTGCAACCTACCAGTTCCATCGTGCCATTTTTATGTAATAGGTGGCGAACGGGGAGACGAATCTCTTGATGGTAGCAGCATTAAGGGCGCTGCCAACCTTTTAGCCCCGTTTTCCCTGTTTTCCTTTTTGAGCCAAGTGCTTCTTGATCAACAGTAAAATACAGGTTGTGCAGCAATACAACAATACTGTTGCAATTGTATTGTAGGCCGTCGAACTGTGGGATGCTGTGCCCACGTCTTGTGGGTGATCTGGTATTTGGGATGGGCTCGCCCTGAAAGTAATATAACAGTACCTGCGCAATTTCTGGATGACGTCTTGATTGTTTATGACGATGAATAAAGAACGTTTTTTAAATGAATTTCCGACTTTTACTTATCTGATGATTACCTCAACAAATAATTACATTATTACTATATTTTACGCATAAAATTATTGGTGTGCGCTTTCAGCCAAAACTATTCTGAACTTTGGGCATTCCCCTTTCCAGATTGGGCTGAAACTGAAAATTTCTGAACGTACGTTGAACGTCGTCCTTTTTAAAGGCTAACATTGCATCAGCAACCTCTCTTATCACGCTGATGTTCATAGACGGCGATAACTTACCATCAGGCGACCCGCTTGCTCGATTATTTGCGTCCTCTCCCATATTGCAGTGCCCTCCCAGGTCTATAGTAATACCTACATTTGTTATGTACCAACTAATTATGTAACCTATTAATACAATAAAATTGAGTATCGTACTCAATCAAAACAAATCAAATCAAAATCTCTTTACTCAATTTAAGTCCTTTACAGAACATTTATGTATGTCAAATTTTATAATCTACTGTTGATTCGGAAGGTCAATTTCTACCAATTAAAAAAAAACTTGTATATTCAAATGTTTCCAGGTGTTCCGCAGTCACGGCGCGACAGAGTTCTCCCCTCCCCTCCTCATGCCCCGCGCGAGGGGCTGGGACCAGTACCCTAATGCTGTGAAGATCATGACCACTTCGGGCTTCGTCTGCCATCTGCCACACGACTTAAGGCTGCCTTTTGCCAGGTACAATTATCACTTCTTAGCCAGAGGTTCTCAATTTTATTTCGGTTACTGTTTATTTTCAAATCTTACTACTATTATAAAGGCGAAAGTTTATAGTGTAGATGTATGGATGTTTGTTACTCTTTCACGTGAAAACTACTGAATGGATTTGAATGAAACTTTACCACAACATATCTTATACATCAGAATGACACATAGGCTACTATTTTTTGAAGTTTCTACGAACCTGAAGTCCACGCGAACGAAGTCGCGGGCAAAAGCTAGTCAATCATAAATAATATCCTCCTAACCGATTTTTCAACCGCCAATCCGCATCCCGCTAGCGTGGTTATTATGCCTAATCCCATCATAGTAGCGATGACTTAATTTCTATGATGGAGGCCATTGCCTTGCATTGGGACAGAATATAAATAAATGCGAAAAACAATCACACCAATCAACCTGGTCTCATCTCAAACTAAGGCAACCTAACAACTATGAGTACCAGGTGACGATAATTAATTTATCGTCACCTGGTTAACCCAGAACACCCAGTCCCAAGAAAACTTAGAAAATATAGTTTCCTAAATTGACTTGACCGGGAATCGAACCCAAGACCTTTTCGCGCTTCGAACGAACACCTTAGCAACTGCGCCATCGAGGCCGTCATAAATAGGCTTATATAGGCTGTTACTTTACTAGGGTTCGTTCTGTCAGTGTTAATTATTTTTATATTTCCAGGCACATAGCATATACAGGGACAAAGTATATGCGACGGTACGTCGTCGAGAGGGTGTACAGAGAGAAGCACGTGCCAGGTTTCCACCCCAGAGAGATAGTGGAATGCGCTTTCGATATAGTTACGCCTAAGACTGGTATGTACAGACAGCCGCACATCAGGTTACCACAACCTATAGAATTTTGTCAATTGATATTCAACTTAATGTATTTGACAGTAAGATGACAATCCATCGAAGAAATATGACAGTTTTGTCTACTTTGATGTTTGGCCTTACGTACTCATTTAATGCCAAATAACTTATATCTAAGACAAACTTATGATCCATAGTCAAACAATCAGTACTTTGATTTATTGATATTTTCTCTAAACTAGGATGACCTGTATTTCAGGCTAAACATTTGCCGTATTATATCTGAAAAGATGTTAAGTCTATTTAGTTTATTTAAATTGCATGATTGAAAACTTAAAATCAACCAACTGCAAGTAATGCCCTTTTAGACATAACATGGCAGACATTTATGTTACATTTATACACATTACCTTATCTACAGCATCATTAAGATTTTTTAGATAAAAAAAAATTGGTTAGATTTTGTTTTCACTGTTTTATATCTTTCTGTTCTTATTGTAATGTTATCCATACTAATATTATAAATGCGAAAGTAACTCTGTCTGTCTGTCTGTCTGCTACTCTTTCACGCCAAAACTACTCAACGGATTTAAATGAAATTTGGTATACAGATAATCTAGACCCTGAGAAAGGACATAGGCTACTTTTTATTGCGAAAAGGGGGTTGTAAGGGGTTGAAAGGAGGGTAAAAAGTTACTTTTCCACGCGGACGGAGTCACGGGCGGCCGCTAGTATGTCATATTGTTAAGTAACTTAATATTTCTCCCTTCAGATTCCCTCTGGTCTGACGCGGAACTGCTAGTGGTGGCCAGCCGAGCGGCCTCCGAGAGCTCCCTCAAAGTGACCTTACAGTTGAACCACACGGAGCTCCTGCGCACGCTCCTGCTTTCGTGCGGCGTGCCGTCCGACAAACACGCCGACGTCAACCTTGTGCTTGTTGATGTTAGTTTTGGTGAGTTCAAATAACCAATTAGGCAATGGGAAGTTGCCACCTGATTATGAACCTTATCTATCAAAACATAACATCGAAAACCAATGAAATTCTTCGTCGACTTATCCTTTGAAAAGGCAATGGGAAAATAGTTGCCACCTGATTATGAACCTTATCTATCGAAAAATAAGAGCGAAAACCATGAAATTCTTCCGTTGACTTATATCCTAATAAGTAATCACTAAAGAAAATAATTCACTTAATAATTCATTGATGGGTTCAGGTGGGACTCCAACCCACAACCTTCCACAGTCCGGTAGGCTGTACTACCCGCTGTATTATACTAGCTATATTACTAAGTTGACGAATTCCGTAAGTGCTTAATTCGCCATGAGCTGACTCATATTCTCCCAATCAATTTTCTCGATTAAATTTAAATTCATGTTATGAATTTTGACTCATATCCTACTACTATTATAAAGGCGAAAGTTTGTTTGGATGTATGGATGTTTGTTACTCTTTCACGTAAAAACTACTGAATGGATTTGAATGAAACTTTACCACAATATAGCTTATACATCAGAATAACACATAGGCTACAATTTATAAAAATATATTGCGTGGATTGTCCAAAATATGACGGTAAGTGTCAATAATTAACTTCACGCGTACGAAGTCGCGGGCGGCCGCTAGTAACCAATTTTCGTTGACTTATATCCTATTAAGTGATAACTAAAGTAAAAAATGCACTTAATAATTCATCGATGGGTCCAGGTGGGACTCAAACCCACAACCTTCCACAGTCCGGTAGGCTGTACTACCAATTATACTTGGTTCGGCTAGTATAATGTTAGGAGGTAGTTCAGCCAGTTATACTAGCCGAACCAAGGGGTTCGGCTAGTATAATTTGTAGTACAGCCTAAATAAGGAGGTAGTTCAGCTTAGTAAGGACTAAGCCGACGAATTTCGTAAGTGCTTAATTCGCCATGAGCTGACTCATATTCTCCCAATCAATTTTCTCGATTAAATTTAAATTCATGTAATGAATTTTGACTCATATTTGCTATAATTAGGGCCTCGTTCACCACCCCCGAATAAGGTGTCAAGTAATTTACTTGTCAATTATAGTGGGTTTGGAGAAAATTTGCCCCTGGTCCGCGGCCCAGTTAATTTGAATATATTTTTCAATACAAATACCAGGGGCCAATTTTCTCCGAACCCACCTATAATTGACAAGTAAATTACTTGACACCTTACTCGGAGGTGGTGAACGAGGCCCTTAGCCAAATATAATATGGCAAACTTATGTACTTACATATTTTGAGAATAAATGATTTGATTTGATCTTACACGTTCCTTATTATGCATTAACTGATCACCAATCCCACATTTTTCCAGGTCGAATAACAAGCCTACAGCTCCAAACCCACCTGACATCCCTCTGCGTGTCCAACCGCGACATGTCGAACCTGCTCCGGCTGATGGAGGCCGACGTGGCCGTGCACGAGGTGCGGGAGCTGGTGACGCCGCTGGTCAAGCAGGCCAAGTGGGCCAAGATAGCTGGCCAGCGATACACGACTTGGAAGCGGTGTATAGAAACGCTAAGGCGCTAGGGTGCGAGGTAAATTGCATCAAATCATCTATACTCTAATTTTTAAACATATTGAGTCAACTGACATATGTCAAAGTGTCATCCCCATACATTATCACTAAATTTGACAGATGCAAAATGTATAGAAACTTGGCATTTGCATCTGTCAGTTTACTCTACATGATGAAAAATCAGTTTATCATGATTGATTTATTTAACATTCAATACGAACCAAGTAAACCAAGATAGCCGGCCAGGCGATACTCGACTTGGAAGCGGTTTATAGAACTCCAAGGCACTAGGGTGCGAGGTAAGTCGCATCAAATCATGTAACATGCTAGCCAAGTGAGCCAAGATAGCCGGATTAGCCGGCCAGGCGATCCACGACTTGGAAGCGGTGTATAGGAACGCCCAGGCGCTAGGGTGCGAGGTAAGTCGCATCAAATCATGTAGCATGATTGATTTATTTAACACGAGCTGTTACCCGCGACTTAGTCCGCGTGGAATAGTATCTTTGGGAAGCATTTTTAATTATTTAATAACAACCAATGGCGTCGAAATTGGACCTCAGTTCTCTAGTACGCCATCTAGCGGATTTTGCACACGTGATAGCCCTCATTTAAGTAAATACTTGCATACATCAAGGCCAACCGTCTCACTGTTAAAAAAAAGATGCGTAATGAGAAACATCGAACCCTTTAATACTTGTTTATTTTCTTTAAAGCCGGCCAAAACGTGTTTATTTTTTTTTAAGTTCTTAATTTGAAAATTAAATGGCATAAGTGTAGAAAAAGTTCGTATTTGTCACCAGTGCCCGGTGACAGTGGCGCCATTCCTGGCGTACAACGCGACGCAACACAGCGGCGTGTTCTGGCAGATGTCGGTCGTGCGCGACAGCGACCACAAGTCCGTCGCCAAGCACCGCTCTGGGGACATCATAGCGGCCGGTGGGAGGTAAGGCAACAGTCAAGTTAGCGCCATCTGCTGTTGGTTGAATGGTACTGTAGTGGCGAACTTCTTTCTTCGGGCGATGAAAAAGTTTGAAGAAATTCTAAGTGCAGATTAAAAAAAAACTGTTAGGTTTTTTATAATATTTCCGGATTCACAATTATGACAGTTTTTCAAATGTCAGGCAAATTTAACAAGTAACTCTGTTTTACATTTTTATGTGATAGTTAGCAGACGAGAAAAAGGATCATTATCGGATGGTAAGCGATTTCCGCTGCCCACAGACTCTTGTAACGCCAGTAAGATCACACGGACGCTGTCACTCTTTAACCCCATACCACAAAATAATTACACACAGAAGGTAGACTCAGCCTGATTTTTAATTTAGAAGAGTTCATTGACATATGCTAGGGTTGTTGCCCGGCATGAGTACATAAGCGCGCGGCCTCTACCACAGCCCTCGACAGTTTGACAATCTTATGTCATAGGCTAGGATTAATGTGGTCGAAAAGGCGTATTTCCCCGTTAGTATGCATGTGTGACTACATGACACGTTTTTAGCTCTTAGTGGGCAGTCTACTTTCTGTGTGTAATTATTTTATGCCCCTAGGCCCCCAGTACCCCTCACTAACGCAACGAAACACAGCGCAAGCACAGCGGTTTTCTGTGAGGCCGTAATATCATTCCGATTTGAGCCGGCCCATTCATGGCGAAGCGTAGCTCTCCCACGCTTAAACTTACTATTCTTTACTGTTCTAGTAATTTGTGTCAATAAATGCTAACTTACTATTCAACAGATATGACGCCCTTGTAGAAGACTTTTGGAAAGTCGCTCGCACAGAGAAAGACCACGACAACGCCCAGCTCAACTGTACGTCCGTCGGGTTCTCTATGTCTCTGGAGAGAATGGCTGCTATCTTGAAGAAGATGGAGCCTGAACTACCTATCCTGGAGAAAAATTCAGAGGTAATAAGTTCAAAGTCAAAGGCAAAGTAGTGACTTTGCCTTAGACTTTGAGTAATGACTCAAAGTACTTTCGAGAAAGTACGTCTTAGTCCGTACTACTTTCATACACTGCCTAATCTTTGTAGATAGGGCAGTGTATAGGATATTGTGTTTATTCATTATTTTAACTTAATTTTAATTTTAGCATGTCATCCCTGGTTTTTTTACTCGCGTCCAAAGAGATCGCTTTGGAAGTCTCTAAAGCGATCTCTTTGGACGCGAGTAAAAAAACGCAATTTGCGTTTTTTTATGAAATTATTATAGTTATCTAATGTAAGAGCATATCTCAACCATAATGAATATTATCCTACTACTATTATAAAGGCGAAAGTTTGTATGGATGTATGGATGTTTGTTACTCTTTCACGTAAAAACTACTGAATGGATTTGAATGAAACTTTACCACAATATAACTTATACATCAGAATAACACATAGGCTACAATTTTTGAGGTTTCTAATGTGAGGTCGTAAAACCTAAAGTCCACGCGAACGAAGTCGTATTTGATATAGCTACCAAACAAAATTTACTAGACGCGCACAAAGGAGTCTGAGTTGTGACGTCACACTTCAATTGTCATTTGTATAGAGCGTTTTTGAGCTTGCCCAAAATATGTGCTCTTAAAGTTGTGATATCTCAGGTAATTCATATGAGAATCAAGTAATTCTTTCGACGATGTTTCTTAAATTGCGGCGTCTTTTTATTTAACACATAAAAAAAATTGTCAAATACCCAATTATGCCGACATGTCCGGAATTAAGCATAGTTATAGAAAGACCAAGACCACACGCAGTTCAGATGTAAAAGCATGAAACATAACTGCTAGTTAATGGGGTATGGGAACTAATTTTTAGGTATCTTTTTTATATTTTATTTCAATAACTTTTACTATTTTAAGTAATCAATTTTAATATTTTTGTAATCAAGACAGTAGTTATGTTTTAATTAATTTTTAAACATTTTAAATTCAAGCGTATTTGTGACGTCACAAGGGCGCTACACCATATAGTGTTACCACGTGCTTTTTTCCCCAAATCGTGGCAAATAAATTATATGTAAAATGTTACTTGTGGGCAAAATATCTTTTAATCGGGGGAATTTTACATCACTGTCTGACAACATTCCGGCAAAACAAAAAACAGAGAGGTATCTCTAATCAATTTTATATCACCTTTCAAATAAATGTCAAATGGTTGGTGAGGTTTTATTGTATTACAACTAGCGCCAACTGTTGGTTCTTCCGATAGACTAAGTGTCAATCACAGTAGATGTCGCCTAATGTAGCATTTATTTTATCTTGTTAGTGCAGTATGGCTGAAAATTCTGCTGGCCTTGGGTCAGATGAAGGTCAAACGCGATTTTATTGAAAATATCATTGATCTTATGCTTTTAAATTTTAAAAGCAATAAAATATGGTATGAAAGACAAATGCCTCGAAATGGTTTTCGATTTAGGACATGTTTGGTTTTTTTCCCATACCCCATTGAGCAAATATCTATACATATATTCTCTTCCTTTTTTTTCAGTCTTCACTAATCTGTGTCTGCGTCTGGGGCACTGCTGGAAGCGGCCGGGAAGGTCAAGCCGCGGCCCGCCGCGCCCAGCTGGCGAGAGACCTCTGGGCGTCAGGCCTCACCGCCTGCTCCTGGCCTTTGAGCAACGTTGACGCGCACGAGTTGGCCCGCGCTGGCGTGGTGTTGTTGCAAGATGATGCCTCTGTGCGAGTGGGGTGGGGAACTGATAGGTAAGTGACAAAAATGTAAAGTATCAGCCTATATGCTTAAGTAAATAATGCACTTAAAATTCATCGACGGGTGCAGGTGAGACTCGAATCCACAACCTTCCACAGTCCGGGTGGCTGTACTACCAATTATACTAACCGAACCTCTTACTAAGCTGACCAATTTCGTAAGTGCTTAATTCGCTATTAGCTGATGATAGTCTCATGGATAATGTAAGTATACATATAGGTACAATTAATTCATAGCGAATTAAGCATTTACGAAATTCGTTGGCTAGGCCGCCACCGCCTGCTCCTGGCCTTTGAGCAACGTTGACGCCATGAGTTGGCCCGCGCTGGCGTGGTGTTGTTGCAAGATGATGCCTCTGTGCGAGTGGGGTGGGGAACTGATAGGTAAGAGACCCTTTAGGTTGCAAAATGTAAAGTATCAGCCTATATACGAAACAAGTCCTGGCCTCCGAAACAAGAGAACGCCACTTCGGTCGATCATGTACTACTTGTTGCCAGTCCTTGGCCTGAAGTGCTCGCAGATCGCTCTCTTCCAACGATACCTAGGTCGGCCTACCGGGTGTCGGCCTATCGGTCGGCTTTGGCATGCTGGACTGGACGAGGATCGTCTCGTGAAGAAAGCATACCAAAGTATCAGCCTATATACTTAAGTAAATAATGCAGCATTTACGAATAAATAGCAAATAATTGCGTGACCTCTGGGCGTCAGGCCTGACCGCCTGCTCCTGGCCTTTGAGCAACGTTGACGCCATGGGAACGGATATAGGTAGTGACCCATTAGGGTTAGGTAAAAAGGTAAAAATATCAGCCTATATGCTGTCCCACTGTAGGGCAAAGGCCTCCGTTATAGAAATCAAGTCATGGCTACCATTACGCATCCCATCATAGTAGCGATGACTAATCGGTTGAGTTGCTACAAAATTATGCCTGTGTATGAGTGGGGATGGGAAACTGATAGGTAAGTGACTTAATATAAAAGAATAAGGCTCAATTTCCCTTAAAGTGACGCGAGCATTGATTTGAGCAACTATACGTCACGGACATGTAAACTTTTAAGTGATAGGTAGGTGTCGTTTATACTCAAGGATAAGACAAAATATACCTACGTATAAATATGAAGTAAACGCGAAAATTCATGCTAATAGTATCTATATTTCTGTACAGAGTGCGAGAACACAAGGTGCCATACATAGATGTGATCGATTTTGTCAAGCAAAAGCTGAATCCTGATATTGCAAGAACTCCCGAAGGTAGGAAGACTTAAACTGTAATAAGAGTTTTTGCTAATATTTTTTTTATTGGAAAATTTTAGTTCTGTTTACGCACGACAGAAGGAGCTCTTTCGTACAATTTGTTTACGCTACTCATACTTTTTAAAAGTTCAGAAGTAAAACACCAAATTACTTACACAAACCTTTTATTTCCTGATCACAATCAATCTTGGAAAACAGATATGTTGTCACCTTGCCGTTTAGTTCAAAAGTGAGTTCTCGATCCAAGAAAAAAGTCAACTGTCAAGATGGCGAATAGTGTTGTTCACGTCATATCGATTACACTTCATAAATCATTCAATAAATCGAGTCGTTCAACAAAATAAACATTATAATTAATTCGTCATTGTTAACAGTCGGCCATCCTGAATAAGTGTCTGTCCCAGACACATAAATAAAGAGTTAAATAAAATTAAAATATACAGACATTTTTATATACCTACTACAGTTTACCTTCAGACTGTACGAGCATCGGTTGGACATAAGACATTATTTAAAGTTTAAGATAAATATGTATTAGTTACTTAAAATCTTCAGTAATCATTATAACTAAGTATGATAAATATATGACAATTTGTAAATGTACATACAATCAGGTATAAATAATTTTCCCTATTTTTATGTTATAATCTTTACACAAAACTTATTATCAATAAAATATAACATGATATGTACGTTGCCACTTATATTTTCTTCTTACCTACTCATCTTAACTATAACAACATAAAAGCAAGTAATTTAAATATGTTAAGTAATTGATTAGTGAATACAATCATAATAAAAATATTGTAGAACAAGTCGCATCATCACTCATTAATTTAATTCTCGGCCATCTGACTATCACGAATGACCACATTCGGATTAACATAATATAAAAATTCGAATACGTATTTAAAATAATAATAAACTAAACACACACATTATCTTGTCCCTTTGTATTCTAATTCCACTAGGTACTCAATCACTTGCTGACACAGTGAATATCCACCAAATCTACAAAATACTACACTAAAACCGCCTACCGCTTGCCCGCACAGGGGGCTACGGCCTTTGTCTATTATAACCACCTACCGCTTGCCCGCACAGGGGGCTACGGCCTTTGTCTATTATAACCACCTACCGCTTGCCCGCACAGGGGGCTACGGCCTTTGTCTATTATAACCACCTACCGCTTGCCCGCACAAGGAGCTACGGCCTGGGTTTACTAGAACTGCCTACCGCTTGCCCACACAAGGGGCTACGGCCCGAGTTCACTGCGACCGCCTACCGCTTGCCCACACAAGGAGCTACGGCCTGGGTCCAACATGAAGGGTTGTCTACCGCTTGCTCACACAGGGAGCTACGGCCGAACACAGCTCGATCGGCCTTCAGCAACGAAAGCATCGGTTGGGCAGCTCAGTTGTCTCGCCCGCCATTCACCTCAGTCCCACAAACTTGCCGTCATGATGTGGTTTTAAAAGGATGGGAAGGGAGTTAGGTGAAAGGAAGAATCTACCATATTACTTAACAATAACCCATAAATAAAATACACCTAGCACTGAAACTGAATTTAACCTTAATCGCTTACTCGCTATCACCATAATCGCTGTCCGATTCAGACTCCGCAAATCGCACCCAGGGCTTCAACTTGTCAACTGAGAAGACATTAATGTACTTCTTCTTCGAGTACCCATCTACGCTACTTATTTCATAACGATCGTGTCCTAACACCGCTGTAACTCTGTATGGACCGCTAAATGCCGGCACTAACTTATTGCTCTCACCGGGTGTCTTATTATTCTTTTGAGCCATTACTAAATCACCTATTTTGTATGAATTTGACTTTGCTCGTTTTTTGTCATACCTAGTTTTCATCTTGTCTTGTTGATCTTCAATAGTAGCCGATACCTCTTCCCTGACTTTCTCTACCGAATCAGTACTCCCTACGCCGTCAGTACCATTAATCTCGTGTAGCTGTACCTCGGTGGCATTGACTGTTGGTATCCCGAAAATGATTTCCGCTGGGCATTTCTTGGTGGCCTGATTTACCGTATTGTTAAGGCTCCATTGAACCTGCCCCAATTTATCGTCCCAATTCCTATCATCTCGGTTATGGCATAAAGCTGTCAGTGACGCCAAGATAGACCGGTTATACCGTTCTATCTGACCATTTGCTCGTGGTGTGGCCTACGGCATTCAGAGTATGCTTTCACTCCAACGAACTCAATATAGTTTTTGAATTCGTTGGACGTGAAACTTGTTCCACGGTCCGAAATGAGATGCGCAGGTACACCGAATAGGGAGAATACATCCCTGAGTACAGCTATCGAAGTTCTACTTTTAGTGTTTTTCACGGCGCGGAGTATTATAAATTTTGTGAAACTATCTATGATAGCTAGTACGTATAAATTGCCCCTCTTACTTTTGATAAAAGGGCCTAAATGGTCAATATGCAAACACTGGAAAGGCACGTTTGGTTTTGGGATTGGGTTTAGGAAGCCCTGTTTCTTACCACCAGGAACCTTAGCGTGCGCACAAGGTATACACGCACGCACATATTTTCGCACGAAATGTGCTAATTTTGGAAACCAATAGTTTCGCCTAACTTTTTCCAGTGTTTTCTCATATGCAAAGTGTCCTGCCTCATCGTGACATTGCTGTAATATTTTCCACTTTGCATCCCTGGGAACTGCCCAACGTAAATCTCCATCAACCTTCCTAAAAATTTTGCCGTCCTTAATCTCATAATTATTTCGGATTTCTTTTGCCTCGGAACTTTTAGCATCAAGAATCGCTTTTATGTGACACAGCCGCGGATCGCTTAATTGAACTGATTGCAGCCAATGTACTTCACCTATCTGCATAACCGTCACTCCGGGCTCGGGTTCTTCGGGTAAAGAGTTACGGCTCAACGCGTCTGCGTGAGCTAACTGAGACCCTGGTCTATACTCTATCGTAAAAGAGAATTCTTGAACTAAGAGCCACCAGCGGGCAATTCTTGGGATGAGGTCCCGCTTTGTTAGAGTTGTGCGGAGAGCATTGCAATCCGTCACAAGTTTAAACTCTATACCAAGAAGATATACTCTGAAGCGATTCAGCGACGCAACGACAGCTAAGGTCTCCAACTCATAGGAGTGGAAGTGTTGTTCCTCAGCTGTCGTCTGCCGGCTGAAATACGCAACTGGCCTAAACGGGACGTCTCCTTTTGGACGCTGCAACAATATGCCGCCTAAACCGGCCGCACTCGCGTCAGTATGCAGCTCGGTCTCAAACTCAGGATTATAGATGGCTAAAACCGGTCGTGTAGTAAGAATTTCTTTAAGTTGACGAAAGGCTTGTTCTTGGTTTTCGCCCCACACCCAAGGTGTTGAAGCCTTTGTGAGACTGGTTAAGGGTCTAGCAATAGTGGCAAAACCTTGCACAAAGCGTCGGAAGAAGCTACACAGTCCAATGAACTGTCTCACCTCGTGGACGTTACTTGGTGTTTTGAAATTAACGACAGCTTTTATTTTATCTGGACCAGGCCTTACCCCTTCAGAAGTAATCTCAAAACCCAAGTACTGTATTGTCGTTCGAAAGAAGTTACATTTATTAAGATTTAGGGTAAGATTAGCTTCTCTCAAGAGTTCCAAGACTTGACGCAGTCTGGACGTACCTTCGGATATGGATTTCGACGCTATGATTATATCGTCCATATACGCGAGAACACCAGGGATTTGATGCTTTTTCAGCAATTTAAGTATGAGCCGCTGGAAGACCGCTGGAGCATTTGTGAGCCCGAATGGCATGCGATTATATTCGTAGTGACCATCCGGGGTCACAAACGCTGTCAAATGCTTAGAATCCTCCGCAACGGGCACCTGATGGTAACCAGATGCAAGATCCAATGACGTGAAAAATACTTGACCAGAAAGACTGTCAATTTGGTCATCGATGAGAGGCATCGGAAATTTCTCTTTGACAGTCTTCCTGTTCAAGGCCCGATAATCCACGCACAGTCTCGCATCTCCATTCTTTTTTGATACCAGGATAATGGGGCTTGCGTATTCCGATGTTGATTCCTGTATAATACTATTGGCTAATAAGTTATTGATAATACCGTTAACTTTTCCGCGTTCAGATAACGAGAGTCTATATGGCCTATATGTGACTGGCACTTGGTCTTTCAATTTAATGTGTATTTGCGTACATTCTGTTTTGCCAAGCTCATCCAAACCAAAGGCAAAACAGTCGCGGTACTCATTTAACATTTGGCAAAGACGTTCTTTATCATCAATCCTAAAATTATCGTCTACATTTATCTGTTCCGGACAAATATAATTTGCAGCTTCATTGTCTTTCATTGATTCAATGCTCATAACATTGTAGGTATCGGGAGGGTTACTTACTGGCATAATATTAGATAACAATATACCTCGAGCTATTAGAGCTCCCTTCCGTAATGGAAAAGGTTCTGCATTCAGTCCGACAACCATAACCGAACCTTTACCGCAATTTATTGAATAAAGTCCTGGCAGTATCATATATTCCCTATTACCCTCTAGACAGGGTTCAGTATCTACATACATCAATCCAGAGACGTCAGGCGTGGATACAATTTCTAATTCCATTGCACCCTTTACAAAAACGTCGCTCACATTACTGATAGGATATTTACTATTATCCGTAACCAACTCTTTATAGAAGACTAATTTTTCGTTAGTTTTTAGAGCTCTCACTCGTGGGAGTTCAGTTAATGATTGGCCCACTAAGATATCAGCCGGGATAGTAGAAGGATTTACTAAATATGCCTCGACATTTTCGTCCAATGCGTCCAACTGAACCCTTATATTGACTCTACCATTTGGAACAAGGCTACCGCTGGCAAATCCTTTCAACGTAGGTAAATTGGATTTATCAATATCTAACTTTAATTCTGTTGCGAAATCCTCACGAATCAAAGTGCACTGGCTCCCTAAGTCTACAAAGGACGTCATTGGCTTCCCGTTGACCTTAATTGGTTTGTAATATTTATCACTACCTCGACTACCCGTTTCGATACTTAAAACATTCGAATTTGATGAGTTGGTCGGTTTCGCGATTTCCTTTACATTTTTGGATTCGAATTGTTTTGAACAATTCTTTTCAATATGACCATAGCATCTGCATTTATTGCATTTAATAATTTCTTTTGAGCATTGAGCTACCGTGTGTCCTACTTCGTGACAATTGTAACAGGTCAGTTTACTAATCGTTAATGGCTTACGGGATAAATCTATATTCTTTTTAGAGAAATGTTCGTTGGGTTGATGACCTTGGTTGAACGTTCGAGGCGGATACGCAACCTTGCTTGTAATATTTCTAAAGTACTGCAAAACGCTTTCGGGAGTTTGAAGATTAGCGCCTTGAACGTTCATCCTTATGTTAGGGTCGAATATGCCCTGAGTAAGACAATCTACCGCTTTCTTTCCACTTAATTCGCACCTGTTAATAAGCATAACCTTGTCGTAGTAGTACTCTTCTAGGGTTTCATTCCGGCGAGTTTTTCTATTTAACATCTCCGAGAGTAAGTCAGCGTAATTAAGTTCGCATGGGAATGCAGCGATCAATTTCTCGCGCCATTCAGCCCAAGTGTATTTTACACTGGTAAGTCCGTCATACCAGCGTTTAGCTAAGCCGCGTAATTTTGGTAACGCATAGAATATGATTTGACGTTCAGACCAGCCGTACACATGAGCTGATTCATCAATCTTGGCTATCCATTCCCTCATCGTTTGTACTTTTCCTTGCGGATCAAAATCGGGTATAATATTTTGCGCCCCATGCATTCCCGTACCTTGGGGTGTAGTATTTCCACGTTCAGTAAGGGCACTAACTAACTTTTCTAGCAGTGTGACGTCATTAGAGGTTCCTATTGTCTTTTCACTAAGCTTGTCGGTAGGTTCAACTTCCTTAACTTGGGACCTACTCCTGGACCTTCTCGTTGATTTAGGTGCTTTGTAACTACGTGACTTGTGACGCCGACGTTCCATGGATCTATTAGAGCTTGAATTTGATCGACGCCGTTTACTATATCCGCGTCGATACCTAGACCTTGATCGCCTACCCCTTCTATAATCGATAGGTGTAAGAGATCGACTAGATGTTGACCTACGCCGTCTTTTAGATGCACGACGTGGGGTTGACAGAGTCCGTGGACGAGTACACGGCGGTGTTCGCGATCTAGCCCGATGACGCGTGCGAGATCGACTTCGTGTTTCAGATCGGTTTGATACACGTTGTCGGCGGCGTGGCAATCGTGGTGATAGCGGTGGTGTTTCAGAAGGTGTTCTACTACGTAGCGTTTTGGATGTACGTGCTTTGTTTTTATGTTTAGAAGACCCCATGTTACAAGGAAACCAAAAGGAAATTAAGACAAGGATCAAACCGTTCTCTGTAAAATACAATTTAATTTAGTTTCTGTTCAAATTACTTCCAAAGATCAGAATCAAAGTCTGTAAAGAAGCCACCGGATTTCACAAATGATTTTTTTTTTATTTATTTATAATCACTGTTAAGTTCTAAGATTTCGTCAAATACCTTCTATAAATACCCCAATAGAATTATTTTAAACACATAATTCCATCCCTATTGTGAAATAACCATAAATTTACCAACTTTGTTTTTTTTTGTATAAGTCCTACCTTGGTGAAAACAAATTACACAGAAAGCCAATTGCAAAAGCGACACTCACAATACTTAGATTATTGACAATGAAGCAAAATGCTACAGTATGATTAAGTAGATGATTTGACAAGTAAAATAAATTAATACCTTTTATTGATTTAAGTCCACCAATAACACTTCATGAAGAAAAAATGTTATGATGGCCGCTTTTCACATAAAATTAGATGGTAGTATGTATTATTCCGCCAATAACAGGCAATCACAGCATTGGTAGTGTGTAAGTAAAGTGAAGTATTAGCCTATCACGGCCCGGTATTTAAACCACTGGACCAACAGGACGTTAAGTTAGGGTACCTATTATACTAATTAACAATCTAAAAATATGATGACACAAACAAAAAATTGCTACCGAATAGCAATGTAAGGTTTAAAACTATATATTTTATTACCCTCAGTTTTATTATTTACTTTTAATTAATGTTTTAACCATACAACAATGCCTTACTAAATTTAATAGTTTAATTTTAGTTATGTAACTGTCTTGCAAAATACTCACAAGATTTTATTTGAAAATGCTATGGAAATGTTTCTTATTCATGATGTTTGATGTAATTTTACTGCATTTAGACACTAAAAAGTGGTCAAATAAACTTACTACGTGTTGGTCTATGACAAATACATGCTAACCGTAAGAACGTGTAGTAACTTTTTTGTCATTAGTTTGCACATCAAATGGGCGAAATAAATCGGAACGTAAAAACATATAAATTCACTTACCAGGTCAGTTTACGGCTTTGCATAGGCAAACGTTCGTCGCGGGCATCCCACTTCTGAACTTTTAAAAGTTCAGAAGTAAAACACCAAATTACTTACACAAACCTTTTATTTCCTGATCACAATCAATTTTGGAAAACAGATATGTTGTCACCTTTGCCGTTTAGTTCAAAAGTGAGTTCTCGATCCAAGAAAAAAGTCAACTGTCAAGATGGCGAATAGTGTTGTTCACGTCATATCGATTACACTTCATAAATCATTCAATAAATCGAGTCGTTCAACAAAATAAACATTATAATTAATTCGTCATTGTTTAACATACGCTACGATTTCTCTCATAAGTTCGGAATAGACTTTACAGGTCTTTGAAAATGCGAATATACGTCAAAATGTAACTCTTTGTTAAACCAACACTCCACGGTTTCTATATGACTTTTAATTTGCAGAAACTCTCATTAAATGAACCTATGGTTCTTTCTGGCTTTTTACATTTAACTAGCGGCCGCCCGCGACTTCGTCCGCGTGGAAAAGTAACTTTTTACCCCCCTTTTAACCCCTTACAACCCCCTTTTCGCAACAAAAAGTAGCCTATGTTCTTTCTCAGGGTCTAGATCAACTGTATACCAAATTTCATTTAAATCCGTTCAGTAGTTTTGGCGTGAAAGAGTAACAGACAGACAGACAGACAGACAGAGTTACTTTCGCATTTATAATATTAGTATGGATTTCTGACTTTTTCAGGAACAAACAAGGTGTTAAACTGGAACGATTCTGAGAAGTCGAACACGCCCACATATCGGTGACTTTCATCACTGCCAGCGATAGAATGACGAAGAATTCTAAAAGACACTGCGAAAATCAGGTAATTTTAAAACTGCCATCTGTATACTATGTCTACCTAGTTTGACTGGCCGCATGCGTATTTGGGTATTTCTCATTTTTTTAAAAGAAAAAGTCACTTCCATGGAGGGCAACTTTCTTTCAATCCTTATAATTACGAATTTCAAAATATTGCGAGCTCGGCGAGTCCTTTTCCCATGACCGCTGATACCAAATTTATTCAAATGCATCATCAATTGAGTACAGAAAAAAATGCCCTCCATGGAAGTGACTCTTTCCAGAAAATGAGAAATACCCATTTGGTAGTAACCCTGCTTCATACGCCTAAGGTTGTGGGTTCGTTCCCTACATTTTAGTTATATGGATGAATTTATGAAATCTCTAAATTCGAGTTCAATGTCGAGTGTGAGACACCCAATTGGAGGAAAAGAAGTTATGATTGGTATTGGTGGTAACGGTGAGGGCACTTACTTCACGAAACAACGCATGCGCAGCTTCACGCCGGTCTTCTGTGAGGATTTCGTATCACTCCCGGTCGAGCCACGACTTAGTATGTCTGGGCCATGCTAAATCGTACCTCTCATCATCATCATCAGCCTGTTGCAGTCCACTGCTGAACATAGGCCTCTCCAAATGCTCGCCACTTTGATCGAACCGTAGCTTTGCGTGGCTGAAGTGGCAATGGGCAGGGCACATTGCGAGGAGAACAGACGGCCGTTGGGGTGGAAAGTCCTTGAGTGGAAGCCACGTGCAGGAGGCCGCAGCCATGGCAGGCCTCCCACCAGGTGGACTGACGATCTGGTAAAGGTCGCGGGAGTCCATTGGATGCGGGTGGCACAGGACCGATCTGTGTGGAGAACTTTGGGGGAGGCCTATGTCCAGCAGTGGACGCCTATTGGCTGAAATGATGATGATGATGTAGCCGGTTAAAATGCCTATACAGCCTGCCAAATCCGGGTCTGCCTGTTCCAGATCAACACCCAAATAACGTCGATCCTATCGTCCCTGGGTCTGGCGCCGCTGCTGGGGCGCGTGCGCGCGCATGTGCTGGCGCTGGCGTGCGAGGCGGCGTGCGTGCGCGCGCTCGCCGCGCACCTCGCGCCCGCCGCCCCGCCCGCCGCCGCGCCCGTGCTGCACAGGTGAGGCTCTAGTACCAGGCCGACGCGCTGACGTGACCTGAAGGCTACAGCTGCAACTGTACTGGCAGCGCCGCGCCCGTGCTAGATAGGTGAGGTCATAGGTAGCTAATTACAGGCCACTGCTGGAGATTTTGACCAAATGTTTGCTACTCTCATCAATCTTTGGTGACATGAGGACGAGCGCTGCGTTTACACTGGATAGGTGAGCGATGTGAGGTGTCAAAAGTCACTAAACAACATATGATGTAGAAGCCATCTAGCGGATTGTGCCCAAGCGACGCCCATTAGATAGACCATTGCAGCCCACCGCTGGACATTCTTACCAATTGTTTGTTACTTTCATCGATCATCGTCGATCTCGGGGCTAGATGAGATCATGATTGGCATCTTGCAGCCAACTGCTGGATATTAGACTAAAGGACCTTAGGTGACTTGAGGGCCAGCGCCGCGTTCGTGCTCCACAGATGAGAATATGATAGATCAGCGGACCTTCGGTGACTCGAGAGATCATTAAGCGTCTTGCAGCTTATTACTAGATATAGGACTGAAGGATCTTAAGTGACTTGAGGGCCAGCTGTCACTAGTACCAGGCCGACACGCTAACGTCGATCCTATCGTCCCTGGGTCTGGCGCCGCTGCTGGGGCGCGTGCGCGCGCACGTGCTGGCGCTGGCGTGCGAGGCGGCGTGCGTGCGCGCGCTCGCCGCGCACCTCGCGCCCGCCGCCCCGCCCGCCGCCGCGCCCGTGCTGCATAGGTGAGGATATAACCTCTTGCAATCCAATGCTAAACATACTGACCAAATGTTTGCTACTTCTATCGATCTTTGATGACCCTGGGGCCTGCGGCGCCGCGCCCGTGCTCCACAGGTGAGGATAGTTATCCTCTTGCAGCTATGGGACATACTAACCTGGAGGTTAGTCCCGCGCCTGTACTGGACAAGTCAGATCATAATTGTATAGTGTGGGGAGAGCCACGCTTCGGCATGAATGGGCCGGCTCGACCGGAGTGATACCTCTGCCTCAAAGAAAACCGGCGTGAAGCAGCCCCTGTGCTGTGTTTCGCTGAGTATGTGAGGGTACCGGAGGCCCACCCGGGGGGAAAGGGGATAAAAAATTGGCAGCGCACTTGTAACTCCACTGGAGTTGCAAGTGTCCATGAACGGCGGCAATTGCTTACTATCAGGCGATCCGCCTGCTCGTCTGCTACTTATCACATAAAAAAAAATTGCCTCTTGCAGCCCACTGTTAGATATACTGACCAAATGTTTGCTACTTTAATCGATCTGGTGACCTGAGGGCTAGAGCTACGACTGTACTGGACAGGTGAGGACATGAATAGCATCTTGCAGCCCACTGCTGGATACGTGTATAGGACTAAAGGACCTTAAGTGACATGAGAGCTAGCGCCGTGACTATGCTGAACAGGTGAGGTCATAGTTAGCTAATTACAGGCCACTGCTGGACACTTTCTAACATTTGTTACTTTCATCGATCTTCGGTGAACTAAAGGTTAAAGCTGCGTCTGTACTAGATACGTGAGATCATAATCAGCCAGTTGCAGCCCACTGCTAGACATACTGACCAATTGTTTGCTACTTTCATCGAACTGCGACGACTAACCCAACCAAATGCGGTCGAGGAAAGCAAGCGTACTTGTGCGTGTTGTTTTAAAGCCTTATTACCAGGAGGCGAAGATTGATATTATATTTCATTGTGGCAATATCGAAAGAAAGTTTCCTGTTCTTCTATATTAATCTGTGCCGAATGTTCGATACTTCCATACTATCGAACGACGACGTATTCTAGTATTTTTCAAACAATAGTTCAGCAACCAAAGAGCTGTCGCTCGCTCTAATGTCTCTAAAAATATTGTAAGCATATTTATTTTTCATTCCAGCTTCCCCAAACGGCAGGACATAATAGAAGAAGCCATCAACGAGCTGTCCAACATAGCGAAATTGAATCAGAACAGATCTCCAGACGAGATCCATCTCAACGCTCTCTACTCCATACCGGATTCGGTGTGCCGGCTTATACTGAAGGTTACGCGAATCTCACTCTTATGGACTATGTAATAAAGCACAAAAAGACGTGCTATGTGAGAACACCTTATGGTTGAGAAAGATTCAGCATCATCAATAGCCAATATTGTATGAAAAAAAAATCCAAAGTTAAATAACCGTAGGGCGACTATACAGTTGTTTATGTTAGCATTTCTCTCAAAGTAATACAATTATTTACTACAAGGCCACAGCCTCACCGAAGACCGACTTGAAGCAGCGCCTGTGCTGTGTTTTTGTCGAGTAAGTGGGGTACCGGAGGCCAATTGGGGGAAAGGGGGTTAAAGGTTGCAGCGCTCTTGTGGCTGTACTGATGGCGCAGGTGTCTATGGCGTCGGCAATTGCTTACTATCCGTAGACCCGTCTACTCGTCTGCAACTTATAACTTAAAAAAGGCACATTTGCTAAAAAAAACTGATGCCAGTCCAATTCAATTTTAATTTACTATCTGTAAATAGATCTTTATTACAATATGCTCGATGTTTTTAATATGGTTATTATGTAAACTTACTTATTTATTACTAACTAGCGGCCGCCCGCGACTTCGTCCGCGTGGAAAAGTAATTTTTTACCCCCCTTTCAACCCCTTACGGGTTGTAAGGGGTTTTCCCTTTTCGCAATAAAAAGTAGCCTATGTTCTTTCTCAGGGTCTAGATTATCTGTATACCAAATTTCATTTAAATCCGTTGAGTAGTTTTGGCGTGAAAGAGTAACAGACAGACAGACAGACAGAGTTACTTTCGCATTTATAATATTAGTATGGATATAACATAGTACATAATAATAATGTAAAAAGCTTCCTTCGTTGTTTCTGGCTTCCATAGCATAACTGACAGCCGTGGTTTGAGATCAGGACCAATGTATGTGTTTTTGTCTCAATTCATTTATTTATTTACTGTTATGAATCTGATGTCTCGATCATATAATCTCTATATACACAACTCCATACAGAAAGCGTTTTAAAAAATGATCCCACAGCGCTGTCATTATTATACTCTGATTTCTAATCATGTGGAGTAAACTGACATATGCAAATGTCAAGTTTCTGTACATTTTGACATTTTGCATCTGTCAAATTGAGTGATAATGTATGGGGATGACACAATGACTTCTGTCAGTTTACTCCACATGATTAAAAATCAGAGTTTAGTAGTTTTACAGTAGATTTTTTAAATTTCGAACATGTTGTCGAGCTCGCAAATAAAATGTAGTAGTATTTTATTGTCGACTCTAATACATAGCAGTTAGTTTTAAATTCCGAAAATGCCAAACAGCGCTCTTTTACGAATGAAGCCTCCATGGGCGGCGAAATTTTTAACGCGTTCACGATTTATTTCGATCATAAAAAACCTTGGGCTTCTATAATCGAAGGTCTGATGTAAAAAAGGAAAACTTTTTAACAGTATTAATGATTTTATGAGTTAAATTTATTCAAAATAATCTAATATGAATATAGTGTAATGTGAAATTTGAAATAAGGTTGTAAGTCTTTTTCCTATTAGTAATAGAAAACCGCCCCGTTGGTTTAGTGGTCGAGATCTTAGGGTCCTGGGTTCGATTACCGGGTTGCACAACGATTTTTCGAACATAAATCGGGTTTGTGATCACCAATCCTCATTAGTCCAAACGTGTTGGTTAAGCCTTTGACTGACCACATTACTAAACACAACAGAAAAAGTATTGTTTGCCGGTCACCGGTGACCCCCATGGCGTTCAAAGTGTTAAGCCTAATCCCATCATAGTAGCGATGACTTGATTTCTATGATTGAGGCCTTTACCTTGCAATGGGCCATTTTAGAAGCTGATCCTTTACTTTACTTAATAGAAAAAAGCCTAATGTATCTTTTACAATATTTACCATAGGTACTTGTGAATGTATGAATGATTCCTAATGTATATTTTTGTACAAATGCAAATAAATTATGTTGGTTAAAATAAATATTTTATTACATATCTAAGTGATTTTTAATATCAGTCTTTAGTTATACATACTTAATCTTAAATATTTACTTAATTAGAGTCATAACAATAAGTAAGTTACGTTTAAAACACTGATTAGACATTGTTTAGTCTATTGCCTTATGCAATCATTATTACCTCTTACGTTGTTCTTACTATTCTCCTATACTGTTTATAAAGAGATAATTTCTATAGACATCGACAAACCGAAAAGACGAAACACTAGCGCGAAGCAATCAACGCCCAGCGCCATCTATTGGTAGACAGTGGAACTACTGACCCGAAATGAAGCGAGGGCGGACCACTAGTATGATATAACTCAATAATCAACCTGCCCGGCCGGATTACAGCGATCACCAAACAAGCGAGAGGCCGGATTGTCGAGGCTCTACTGTTGTTCCAATCTTGGCCAATAGATGACGCTGGGTATAGATTTCATCGCGCAAACGTTTCGCATATAAGGCATTGTCTATACATGTTACATTTTATAATTAGTATGGAAGATGACTTGTTGTATGTCATATAATGTCACATTGTGAAGCATTGTGTTGATAAAGTTATTTCTGATAGTAACACAATAAAATACAAGTTATTGACATGCTGTTATAACTTCTTGTTTTGATAACCTTCAGGGAAGATATAACCTAGGGTCATTGGTATTATTAGATCATACTAGTATACTGTCTGTTTGCATTTTGAAACGAAGCTGATTGTCCTTATTTTAGAAGGAACACAATTTTTTAAATATAACTGTCCCATGACGCCACTTTCCTGACGGCAATGACTTAAGGACCTTCAAGAGAAGCGCGTACTCCTAAAAAGGCCGGCAACGCATCAGCGACCTCTCTGATCACTCAGATGTTCATGGGCAGCGGTGATTACTTACCAGCAAGTGATCCGCTTGCTCGTTTGCCGCCTATACCTACAGGTTGTATCTGTGAACATTTACATACCTTTAACCATGTGTTCTACCATCTACTCTGAACAGCAGTTGTTGTTGACTTGAAAATTCGCATAAAAAGAAATCATCTTTCCATAAAAAGTTGGTCACGTGACTTGGTAATTTTGTATGGGGAGTCTAAATTTTTTTCCATGAATTTCGAAAAGTTGTTGAACAAATTTATGTTATTCAGAATGGTTGATAGTACACGTGGTTAAAGGGATGTAAATGTTCACAGATACACCCTGTATTATAAAATATTGTTTTTCCTTCACATAGTATAAACACCGTCATTATAAAGAGCCCTGCCACTGGACATAAAAGGTGCGAAGGACATATGCACCGGTGGAACTGAAGGCACCAGACCCACATCCACGTCGTAGGAGCGGCACTTCGGCGAGATGATGAGAAGACAGGCGATGATGGAGAGGAACATCGCCATTATGGCCCAGAACATAAGGACGAGGCAGAATCGCGTGCGGCGCCAGGATAACTCGGTCTGGGTGGCTAGGATTTCTTCGTGGTTTAGTGGTCTGGAATGGAAAATGACATTCATCATCAATCATTGTTGATTCGCTGTATTATTCCTCTACCCCCAAGGTTGTCTGGAAGAGATTTCAATTTGCGATAAGATCGCCGATATTGAATTTTGTAAATTGCTATCATTATTAGCATTAAGTCCTGCAATATTTTGTGCAATAAAGAGTATCTATCTATATCATTGGAGAGGTGACCTAGCCTCACTTGGTGTCGGGTTTTGGTATGAGCCAATATCTATTGGCTCCAGCACCAGCCATCTGGATGGTGCCAGTAAACAAACAAATGTTTAGGAATTTAACAATTTACAAAATAAAAATTAATAATAATGGTGGAGTGATGACTATTTAGCAGTGTGCGTGTATAAGTATGGGTAGAATGACTATTAATAGTGTGCGTGTGTATTGGATTATGTGTATGAACGTGTTTGTGTGTGTGTGTGTGTGGGTATGTGTGTTTATGGATAGTTACCGTAGGTTTGTGAACACCCCCCGTTGGACTAGTGGTTCAAGTACTGGGCCGTGATTTCGGGTCGAGTAAAATATTTTACGAACATAGCTCGGGTTTGTGATCACCAACCCGCATTAAGCAAGCGTGATGATTAAGCCTAATCCCATCATAGTAGTGATTACATGATCTATGATGGGCCTTTGCCCTGCAGTGGGACAGAATATAGGCTGATACTTTACTTTTTACCGTAGGTGTGTGTAATATTCTGTCTCTAATTACCTGTGCCTCCTCACTCGCACATCAGAAGGAACAGCCAACAGAGGCTGTCTCTCCGGATCCATCACTTATCACTAGGTATAACAATCACTATCAATTAAGTATTACAACTTAGTTAAGTTACTCAATTAGAACCGCACGTCTGTGCTCAGCTGTGTCCACTAACTAATGGACTATGTAGGTGCATAACTAAGTGATAGGTTTAATACAGGGCGTATTGGTTAACAGATATGTATGTACCTACAGCCATTGCCTCACCATTAAACGGTGGAACTCGTTGCCATCACATGTGTTTCCTCTGTCCTACAACATGGACTCCTTCAAACGAAGAGTGAAGATCTCGCGGGTTTAAAATATTTATTCACAAAGACGTGATAAAAGGCTTCGACCACACACAGAACAAGAGAACGCAGTCCATAAACTAGACGGAATACTTTTCTCTAAATAGGTAGGTTGCATTTACAATTTTCCAGCAAGAGGGTGTACCTACTTATCTGTGAACATTTACCTACATCCCTTTAATCACTACCAACCATTTTGGACAACATTTGTTCTACAATGACTTTTGGGAACCGTCACTTCTCCCATCCATTCTGGATACCTAACGTTTAATTTTGGTCTTACGACTTTTAACACATACAAAATTAGCAAGTCACGTGACCGATTTTGTGTGAAAATTTGAATATTCGAAAGTTATAATAATAAGGCATGGTTGGTAAAGAAGTGGCTAAAGGGATGCACCTAATTGTTACCGATACACCCTGTATAAAAACTGCTACTAAGTAAGTAAGTAGTTAATTTATTACTGCCACATTAAGATACAGTTGTATACCTACAGAATATTGATAGGCAGAGATCATTGTTTGCTAAATAAATAACATTGCAACAAGCATTTTTTAAAACATAAGTACTTAATATCTCAGTAATTAGTAAGTAAGTTGTATATTATTAAATATTTAAGTTCTTTGTAGGTAGGTACTTACGATAAGTTTGACAATGATATTAAATAACACAGTTCTAGTAGAAGCCACTCCGTCTTAATGCAAAATGGAGAACTAAAGTTAGTCAACTTTTTAATTCCAAGGCTAACTTCGGCATGAATAGACCGGCTCAATCGGAGTGATAGCACGGCCTCACAGAAGATTGCGCTTTTCTGCAGAGTAGACAGGCCTACCTACTTATGTGTCGGTACCAGAGTACCACCCTTGCTCTTATATCTATCTTCTTCTATATCTATCTATCTTCTATCTATATCTATATATATACTATTCATAATCTATATCTATCTATACTATTTATAAAGAGATCACTTCTATAGACAACGACAAGGCTTATAGGTAAACTGAAAACACGAAACGCTTGCGCGATGTAATTGGACACAGCGCCATTTATTGGTTCATTTCTGAATTACGGTCCCGAAGCGAAGTGAGGGCGGGCCACTAGTTTTAGGATAAAATGATTTTGTGACATACGGACAGACAAACAAAAAGACATGACGAATCTATAAGGGTTCCGTTTCCCCATTAGGCTACGGAACCCTTAAAAGGTGTACAAAATGATATTACAAACAATTAAGAAGCGCTCAAGCATACACTTTTTACTCACGGACACTTTGTTTTCACGGTTTTTCTTATTGCTCAAAAATTAGCAGATCGGCGGACCATCTAATGGACTGTGGTTGACTACGCTTCGCCACCAATAGACCTAAATACCTTAGCCGAGCCGTAAAGTCCTTGAGTGGAGACCGCGACTCGGTAAGCGTAGTGTTGGGCGCCCTGCGACAAGATGGGATGATGACATTCGAAGGCTGGCTGGTGTGGGCTGATTAAGCGTGGCCGAAAATCGGGACCAATGGCGTGCATTAGGGGAGACCTATGTCCAGCAGTGGACGAGTGTGGGTTGCTGATGATGATGAGACCTAAATGGTCGAAACGTACCTTGTACTAAGCAAATGCGCAAATGCTTTAGACGCAAACACGTTGAGACGAGAGCCGCAATCTGTATTAAAATTCCGACGCAGCACAAACTGCGCCCAACGAACCGGGTTTGATAACTAAATTAACTAATTAGATTAACAAACTTCGTGGGGAGCGCGTTGGTACCTACATACAAAGTTAATTTTTGTCTAACATTTTAGTCTGTGCGAAATTTTTAAATTGTAATTATTACAATAATAATTTTATTAGGCGTAAAAAACTTCAATTGGTCACATAATTTCACAATAAGGCAATATCAATGAGACTTGATTTTATTTCACTCGATGGCAAATAAAGTTCGAACGAAGGTAAGTAAGTTTACCTAGTTACCAACGGGAAAAAACATAATCGAACGTCTCTATAAAAATAAAATAATAAAAATAAAAGTTTCCAGATAGGAATAATTATCTAAGTAGGTAAGTAGGTAGATTAACTTTTTGAATGTACAATCAACCAAATAAAAAAACCGTAAAATAATCTTCTGTCTTTTACTCTTACTATATAAAAAGAGGTTAAATTTTTAAGACCGAGCTTAGTACACCGAAAAAGCGAAACGTTTGGGCGATTGAATTGACGCCCAGCGCCATCTCTCGGTACACGTTACACACTAATAAATTACTAATATCCCGTATAAAATACTAATAAAACACACTAATATCCCGAAACCAAGTGAGGGTGGGCCACTAGTATTGAATAAAATTTATTAACCAAATACATGCGGAATTCCAGAAATTTAATAAAACCTTTATTTACGTATTTGACCAAAACATCGGTCACCACAATTACGGCCACAATAAGTGTTTACGAGTTTCGGGCAGCGGCGAACGCCACAAATCACCGCGAATGCGGGCAAAGTTCGGAATTGGACTCGTTCTTCGTGTTTAATCGCCGCTGGCGAAAGGTTTAGGGCGTATGCAGACTAACGGCCTATGTAAGCCGGACATTAAATCAATCAAATAGCCGGTCCTGCTGCTGAATGCTGAATGTAGCCTTCTTTCTTGACATTCATAAATTACCTACTCGTAACTTGGTGCTCTGTAGTGCTTACCTACTTGAAAACAAAAAAATATATTTTTTTCTTATTTCTTCGTGCTGAATCGATGATGCTGATGCTGATCATCGAAATGAACTATGAAATATTTCACCAAAATATGAGTAACTACTTACTTTGCTGTGGTAATTCATATTTCCGTGGCCGCATACCATGGTGGTCTTGACAAAATGGGAGAGGCGCACTTTCTTAGGCACAGGAGTGCGAGACCACCAATTTTCAGACTTCGGAATGACGATTTTTCTCATTCTGTCTCTAAGAGGAACACGTACGTATTGTTTGTCCGTGTGACAGTCAAACCTAGTAAATCTGTTGTACAGTTAAATTGTGCACTAATAATATTGGTTGTATACCCTCATTCAAATGACAATGAACCTTATGGTACTGACATAAGAGTCAGGGTGTTCACATTTTATTGCAGGCGACTGTACTTGCGTAGACACAACGTCAGGTCAAGCTACCCCCTGCAGTGCAAAACAGCACTTATACCCCAGACATAAGAACGATCCAAAATAGGTTACCTACTCCACGTGACAAAAACACCATAGATGTTGGTTTCCCAGGGGAAACTATCATGGCCTTCACCTTGCCACATGTGGGGAACAAGGTGGTGTGTGGGACTCGAAATAACCCTTACCAAACAGCAGGGGTGTCCATCTCAGCGCAATCGCGGTCGAATACCGCACAGCCGGGACTGGACCGTACCGCTAATCGCGCTCGCCACTTTAAGCCAAATTGTTTGGCGCAATGCAGCCCTTTCAAAATACACGACCTACCAGGACACTCAGTAGGATTTTCCCTCGCGGAGTCGTGTACTGAGCAAGCCACTCCCCAGTTATAGTGGGTATGCTCACGTACTCCGAAGCCCGATTAGTCGCCTCTTACGACTGGCCGGGAATTAAGTACCTCAGCCGTATTCTTTACACCCCTAACCCTGTGCACATGCGTTGGTTGCTTTTTTTTTTTTTTTTTCCCAGGGGAAACCATCATGGCCTTCACCTTGCCACATGTGGGGGACAAGGTGGTGTGTGGGGCTCTAACCCTAACCAAAACCCCTGGGGTGTCCATCTCAGCGCAATCGCGGTCGGATACCCCACAGCCGGGACTGGACCGTGCCGCAAATCGCGCTCGCCACTTTGAGCCAAAATGTTTGGCGCAATGCAGCCCTTCCAAAATGCGCGACCTACCAGGATACCCAGTAGGATTTTTTCCCTCGCGGAGTCGCGTACTGAGCAAGCCACTCCCCACTTATAGTGGGTATGCTCACGTACTCCGAAGCCCGATTAGTCCCCTCTTACGACAGGCCGGGAATACCTCGGCAGTATAGCCACAGGACACATGCATTGGTTGCTAGCGTAACCTTACCCTTAGTCGCGTGTTTCCCGGTCAATGCCGGTTTAGTCCAAATAAATTATGTATTAATGGACATTTACCCAAGGTCAGCTAATGTGTCGATTGGAATAGTTCGTGACGTCATTATTGTTATTTATCACTGCTTTGGAAGGAATGAGAACGTTATTGGTTTGAAAAGAAGTAACAACAAAGTTCTAAGCGACTTTTCTTATACGTTAGTGTAGGCAGTTTTATTATTACGAAAATCTTATATAGGATGTATCTGTGAACATTTACATCCTTTTATCTACGTTTTCTACCAACCAGTCTGAACAACATTTTGTTGTATGACTTTCATTTTCATCGCATTTAAGTAAGAATTTCAACTTTTCATACAAAGTCGGTCACATGATTTGGTCATTTATGTTTTTAAATGACATTCACACTGTGTGAATGTCATTTAAAAACATAAATGACATTCACACAGGACGGAGTCAGGTCAATTTAAGACATGTGTGAATCACACATCTCTTAAATTGACCTGACTCCGTAGCTAAGTAGCTTGGAATTGTGTTACAGATATCAGACAACAGAGGAATCACACATAAGTATACCTAATATTTGAATATAAGTAGGTATAATTATATAACACCCAGAGACTGAACAAATAAAAGTGTTCATCACACGAATACCTATTTGTCTAGTGTGGGGATTGAGCCCACGACCTTCGGCATGGTTACTACCAAATGCGCCATCAGGCCAGTCAATTCTGTATGGGAAGTAGAATACACTCTGTATAGGCTGAATCCTGTTATTTTGCCGACAGCTTTGCTCATGTCAAGTAAAAATCTATGCCATAGGTACAGACAGCCACACATCAGGTTACCACAACCTGTCAAATTTCCTCAATTGATATTCAACCTAATGTGTTTGACAGTAAGATAAGAGTCGATTGAAGAAAATTGACTGTTTTGTATACTTTGATGTGTGGCTGTACGTACAATAAAACAGTTTGGACCCGTCCCAAAAATATTTTCACCGTTATAGTTCTGCATCGTCCACTATCCTGATTCCTCACGATGTTTTCCCTCATAAAATAAACAGAAAAACTATGTCAATAGGTAAGTATATTGGTTTTATCCATGGGAGAGCCATGACTCAGCATGAATGGGCCGGCTTAGCCGGAGTGATACCATGGCCTCACCGGGTGAGGGTACCGGAGGTAAATTGGAAAGTAAGGGCGTTAAATAAAGGTTCACAAATACAAGCTATAGGTATAGAGCTGTGTTTTTTAATAAAATTACTGTAGCGCACGCATGAATGTGTGCGTAGCATGCCCAGTTTATACTCTGATTCATAATCATGTTAAGTAAACTGACAGAAGAAAATGACAAGTTTCTATGCATTTTGACATTTTGCATGTGTCAAATTGAGTGATAATGTATGTGGATGACACATTGATATCTGTCAGTTTACTTTACATGATTATGAATCAGAGTATAAGTAGTTTGCGTTGTTCTGGGTATTCATATTTTTGTGCATCAAACTTTTGACAGCTAACTTGCTCAAATATTTTATAGCTGATTCATACTAAAATATCCCTTCACACAAACGCTCCATCATTCCTAAATTGTATTTGCATTCCCCTCGAAAGTCATCAAATCTATCAAGCCGTGAACCATCGCTCCACTGGGGTGACAAATGCGCTGCTATTGCGAGCGAGCTGTAATTTATAGCGTGACGTCAATGCTATGATTTATGTGGACGGTAACCTTTATAAAGCATTCCTTTGTTTGGGAAGTAGGTTTTTGGGATCGGCTCTGAATGGATGATTAATTGTGGTATTTGGGAAAATGCAACATTAGGTTTTGTGCCTATATACCAATATTGACACACACATTTTATATGACACGTGGGCGACAAGCAGATCCACCTGATGGTAAGGGATTGCCGCCACGCCTCCGCCGACTTTGGACACCCACAACCCATTATAGTCACACTAACAAGTGCGCTGCCAACCTTTAATGAAATATAGCGAAGGCGCTGAACAACTTTCTTGTTCACTGCCACCAAATAAGTAAAGTTAAATTAAAGTGTCAGGCTATACACAGTCCTTTTACAGGGCAAAGGCCTCCCATTATAGAAATCAAGTCATCGTTGAATGGAGGGGAGGAGTGGAGGGAAAACGGGGGCTTAATCACTACGCTTTGCCTTATACAGATTGGTGTTCACAAATCCGAGCTATGTTCGAGTAACTGACACTGAGAATTTCTTAACAGCAAAACTAGGGAACACCTTTTGACCCGACCCGGGGGTCGAACCCGGGACCCCAAGCACAGCCATCGCTTTAATGTGCGACACACTACCCACTGCGCCACCGAGGTAGTTTTAAGGGGCTATACGAATGAAACTAGCGCCGCCAACCTATTTACATTGATTGTGGCGAAAATATGATATTTTTGAAGAAAATAATACATTACAGACTTAGATCCAAGTAAATTGGATTTTTCAAGATGCAATACAATATTTCTAACACGTGACAAGTAACAATAATGTTAATTATTGCCAAAAACGGCCACTTCTAGCAATAATTGACATTATTGTTACTTGTCGCGTGATTTATATATTGTATTGCATCTTGAAAAATTCAATTTACTTTTATCTAAGTCTGTAATGTTTTGCTTTCTTAAAAAATATCTTATTTTCGCCACAATCAGTGTAAATAGGTTGGCGGCGCTAGTTTCATTCGTATAGCCCCTTAATGCGAAGCTGCGAAAGGCGTTGTGTATTTAGTAGGGAACCGAAATTTCTCGTTCACGGCCCAAAAAACATTTCGTGCAAACCAGAAAAGTGGCAAAGATAGTGCGTGGTTTATGCCCGAAGCGCGTGAGTGCGTCCGACAGTTTTACGACCTTTTTACAGCCGCGGGACAGATGGCGCCACGGTCAATTGTGCGAGTGTCCCGTCTGTCCCCGGCATGTCCCAGGCGGTTGGAAGTTGTCTCAACTTTTTGCTGGGAAAAAAAGTCGTTACGGTCCCCGGGTAATGTTAGCTGTTTTGTTTTGATTAGTCTGTGGGGAATTACTTGGAGTTTGTAGATAGTATTAGATAGATAGATCTAGAGACTCTTTACTACACAAAATATTACAGAATTTAATGCTAATATGGTAGTTTATAAATATTGAATAGGTAATAACAAGTTGAGAAGCAGCTGATTCATAATAGATTTTATTTATTTTCAGCGTTAAAGAAAGTTGATAGTATCTCCATTTGTTAATAATGCCAATGTTTACATTTGGCGCCTTTTGTTTTTTGCTGTTACATCGACAGATGCCTACTTTGATTATTTTGGTTTAAAATAGTGTAATAAAAAATAATAATATTAGGACAACTACACCTAAACACAGCCCAAGTGAAGTTAGGTTAGAAAATTTTACTTATTTACGATTATCGCAACAAACGGATCAACCGTAAGAGTCCCTGATAGTACTTTAGTAGATAGGTGACCGAATAGGACAATTGAAAGCCTACGCCATCTATCTTGGAAGTAGTAAAACTGTCACGTACATTCACACCTGCCTGCACGCACTATCCTTACAAGTTTGCGTGTTAAATTTAACATAATGGGGGGAGTCATTAATGGGTAGATAGATATAGATAGATAGATACTTTTTACTGCACACGGTTACAGAACTTAATGCGAAGGTGATAATTTTAAAACAATTTTTTTTTTTTTTTATGTATTAGGTAGCAGACGAGCAGGCGGATCACCTGCTGGTAAGCAATTTCCGCCGCCCATGGACACATGCAACACCAGTGGAGTCACAAGTGCGCTGCTAACCTTTTATTCCCCTTCCCCCCCCGATGGGCCTCCGGTTACCCTCACTCACTCGGCGAACACAGCACAGGAGCTGCTTCAACGCCGGTTTTCTGTGAGGCAGTGGTATCACTCCGGTTGAGCCGGCCCATTCATGCCGAAGCATGGCTCTCCCACAATTAAAATGTTAATGTTGGCGTTTAAATCGGTGTAGATTATATAACTGACACGATGCACAGTGGGACGGATTTTGGATTTTTTTGTAATTACATATTTATTTATTTAATAGATTAACACGGTAATATTGTTACCATTTAAGTAAATTAATCAATCATCTACGCTCTATGCTCTACGCTCACGAAATTTCAGACATTCCGCCAATAAGACTCCCCAAGCATCTGAAAACCAATTAAACTTAAGGATTGGCTACTATGAATGCGTTAAGTGCAGTATTAGCTATTTTCATTATGCGAATCGACAGCTCTAATTACAGCGCTCAGATGTAGATAACTAGGACAATTTTCTTGTTAAACCGGTTAGAGAATAATTATTTATTAGGTATTAGGTACCAACAGTATTATATCACCAGTAGTGTTATTGTTAAATTTTACCTTCCACAATGACACAGGAAAAGGTATAAAAGGAAAACCATCCAACCCAGAGTTCCACAGAATTCATCCCGCGAGGCGCATCCCATCTCATTTACATTTTGACAGGTTATGTAGTAGTATCTTTATCCTAGTCAAAAATGGGGTAACAATATTGTGATATTTTGAATATTTTCTTTGCTGTTCCGCAGTGTTTTTCTGGAAAAGTGATGGCCGTTGTGTAAAAACTATCGATAATGTGAACAAAATAATAAAGACCGTGCGAAAGATGTACTTAATACCGGCTTAAACGCTGGAATGATCTATTTATTTATCACTAGTGGCCCGCCCTCACTTCGCTTCGGGACCGTAATTCAGAAACGAACCAATAGATGGCGCTGTGCTAAATTACATCGCGCAAGCGTTTCGTGTTTTCGGTTTACCTATAAGCCTTGTCGTTGTGTATAGAAGTTATCTCTTTATAAATAGTAAAGATTAGGATGTCTTTTTTTTTGTTGTTGACGCTGGGGAATGCCGCTGACCCGAAGTGGGCCAACGTAATCTTGCGACTCCTTATGCATACCCTCCTGCCGGGGGAGGCGGGTTATGTCGGGCTCTCCTCCGGGTGGGGTGAGGCATACCGACATTCATGACAGCTTCGGTGGCGCAGTGGCTAGTGGGTCTCATTTTACAGCAATGGCTGCAATTGGGATCCCGGGATCGATCAACGGTTCGAGCCAAAATGCGTACCTGAGTGAGTACCTGAGTTTTTCTGTCAAGCCATTCTCAATGTCAGCCTGAAGTCTGGAAGATGGCAGTCATGTAACCTACGCTGTGCCTCAAAGCCCGTTAAATTGGTGATCCCTCTGCCCAGAGAGATCGGTGATACGTTGCCGGCCCTTTAAGGAGTACGGTTTTTCTTGGAAGTCCCTAAGTCATAGCCGTCAGGAAAAACTGCCGCTTTTACTTTTATCGATTTTTCGATGTTTGACCATCGATATCCCCTTCCCGTTCATCGACTTATCTCAAAGCTCGATCGTGTGGCGCCCCCTCGCGGCAACACTCGTCCAATCTGCCGGCTCGATCTGGCCCGGTTCCTTTGTTCCACTGATACCATCTGTTCGGCGTTGCCAGATTCGTTCCAACGTATCTAGTCTTCCCGAATTCTTACTGTCTGGTCACAAAATAAAAACCGGTCAAGTGCGAGTCGGATTCGCCCATGAATGGAAATTTGGTATCCCGAAGCAAAGTGAGGGTGGCTCACTAATACATGTTAGTAAAGTATCAGCCTATTATAGCGTCCTACTGGGCAAAAGCCTCCAATCATAGAAATCAAGTTATCACTACTATGATAAATACTTAAGTAAATAAATAAATTCACACAAAATCTCATACCTGACCTGACTCCGTACTAAGTAGCTTAAGCACTTGTGTTACAGATACCAGAGAACAGAGGTCACAAATAAAATACTTATTTACATAAGTATATAACACCCAGACACTGAACAAACACAAGTGTTCATCACACGAATTTTTGTCCAGAGTGGGGTCGCACCCACAATCTTTGGCGTATGAGGCAAGGTCACTACCAAATGCGCCATCAGTCATGATGGGATAAGGTTTAATTACCACGCTGGCCTAATGCGGATTGTTGATCACAAACCCGAGCTACTTATGTTCGAAAACTTCGAAACATACTTTTTGCTCGCCCTGGAAATCGAACCCGGGACCCAAAGATCATGGCCCGGTACTTGAACCACTAGACCAACGGCAACGGGGCGCTTGTTAGTACTGATATTGTATACGCACGTCGAGAAGATAAATTTGTTAAGCTCTAAATAGGAACTGGTTTGTTTCTAGTAAAAACGTGATTAGCTTGCAAACGCCGTATTTCCATAATCGCCTTTTAAATACTCTAGGCTTATTTAAAATAGGTCAGACTTAAACACAGATTAACCCCACCATTGGCTTAACATAAATTTTTAGCACACGATAATCATAACTGTTGTTACGTGGCAATTCAAATTGAGTTCAATATGAATGGGTTCTGTTCGCAATTTGAACAACACGATAAATCTTAATGGTGATTACAGCTGTAATTACGACGGCAGATTACGGGGCGAGGCCATCCGTCATGACTTGTGTGGATTGTTTAGAGGTCGGGCTCTCAAACTATTGTGTTTGGGACCATACATAAGGGCCTCGTATAATAATTACTCACGACCCAAAATTTGTCTTGGCCTCCGATAGGTACGAGATGTCGCCATTTGCCTCGTATTGCATGGTAAGCAGACCCCATCCCCCCTCCCAGACAGATATGTGCGACAAGGCAGCTGGCAGGCCTACGGAGTCGATGACCGCCCCAACATCGCCTTGTCGGGGGGCCTCCTCTCCTGGAGCACACACACCGTAGTGGTGGGTCGTCGACGATTTTACAGTCGACGCAACGAGACCGTTTACCGTCGACGATAAACTGGTTTAAAAAACAGTCTAATTTTCGACTAGTTTACGTCTTCGTTGAAAATACTACTTCATCACATAAACGATTAGTGAACGTGAACGAACGGCCAGACGCTCGCGACACGTCACGACAACGGACTCGTCAACCAGTCGACGAATAAACTAGTTTACCTGTGAACTATAAACTAGTTGAATCGTTCACGTACAAAAAAAACAGTTTAGGTAAACGGTTCGTTCATACAACGCCCACCTCTAACACACCGCGCCACGAGTGGCTCGAGAAGGAGCCCGGGTAAAGGGTTTAAGCCGTACGCCCAAACCGCACGCAAGTGCGAGGAATATCGGATCGGATCATGGTCAGCAGACGGATCAACTGATGGTAAACGATGGCCGCCGCCAATAAACACCTGCAACGCCAGTAGAATCACGTCAAACTCTAACTTGAGACTTTAACCAGTGCGCTACCAAACTCTAACCCCCTTTCCCCCCAAGTGGGCCTCCGGTACTCTCACTCAACGAAACAGCGCATTCGCTGCTTCACGCCGGTTTTCTGTCAGGCTGTGATTTCACTCAGCAGGGTCACAAAACAAAGACTCTGAGACAGAAGCTGACTGTCCACTAAGAGCTAAAAATATGTCATGTACTCACGCATGCGCACTAACGGGTAAAAACGCCTTTTCGACCACATTAATCCTAACTTATGACATAAGATTGTCAAACTGTCGAGGTCTAATGGTAGAGGCCGCGCGCTTATGTACTCATGCCGGGCAACAAGCCTAGCATATGTCGACGAACTCTTCTAAATTCAAAATCAAGGCTGAGTCAGCCTTCTGTGTCAACGTCTTTATTTTGTGGTAGGGTGGACTGGTAGTCAACTTTAGGTTCTTTAGGTAGGTACTGTAGCAACGATGAAAAGTCTTGACGAATTGTTCCGAACTGAATTCTTCTTTCAACCGCGTCAAAGTTTGAAAGACTATGCCCATTGTAACAAGAAGTTTTTATGTGCTTCCATTAATGTTATTAGTTTTCTCACGCAGATGCCTAAGTATGGAACAATTAAATAGTTCTGTTTGATTTATCGGTATAGCTGTACTTAATCTACTTCTTAATCCTTACTTAATACACTCATAGAGTTAAACTCCCTAATACTTACTCTGGCATAGACATAAAGAGAATAGAGAGATAGTGAGGGTAGCCCTGTGTATAAGAACGCGCCTTAAAGGGCTATACGAATGAAACTAGCACCGCGAACCTATTTACACTGATTGTGGCGAAAATACGTTAATTTTTAAGAAAACATAACATTACAGACTTAGATAAAAGAAAATTGATTTTTTCATGTTGCAATACAAATATAAAACACGCGACAAGTAACAATATGACAATTATTGCTAAAAGTTATCGTTTTGAGAGAACAGCATTACCTAAAAGTATTTTATTTGAAACCTAGGTCAACACATAAATTACAGCTGACTTTTATTAAAACGGAAAGTAAAATAAAAGCGACATTCGGTCGCGTTGACCTTGCGAGTTTATTTGTAAGTTTTAATAAAAATAAAGTTTTATGAAAATTATTTTCCATATAACATCGTATTTATTTCCTCTGAGATTGTGGAAATATGTTTGCCGTACCAGGTTGAAAAGATGGGATTTTGGTTTTGTAATAGTTTAGCAGTTAGTGTAGCATTAACTAATAAATTAAATATTAGCCGAATGCATCCTTGCATGCTTTTGTAGATTCCTAAGCTGCTTTGACCGGGAATCGAACCCGGGACCTTTCGCGCTTCGGGCGAACACCTTAGCCACTGCGCCATCAAGGCCGTCAAAAATATAAGTAGATATTATACTTAATACTAAACTAAATTGTAACTGAAGATATCTCTAAAGTTGAACAATGAAATAAGAGACGCTCTCAACTTGGCACTCAAGACTTCAACTAACTCCCGCGAAATACGCAGTCGTAATTTAAGTATACACTTCACACCTTATCTCACACCTCCTCCACTTCATTCGTATCCCTGTTGGGGGCAAACGGGACTCCGCAAACAAAACACGGAGTGAGGGCGCAATTTATCGTCCGTTTTCGGCGCCATGACTTCACATTATTCCGGGTTCTCTAGGCCGCGTGTGTGTTTGAGCTGAGCGATTTGAGCGAAGCAATTTGATCTAAGCTAGGTATTTAAGCGTTTGAATTCATCTACCGGTACATACAATTATTGTTGCAGTCCCCTGTACGCAAACGCCTCCATGTCAGTCCATCTTCAGGACCAAAAGTCTAAGCCCATACCAGCGAGGGTGACGTTATATCACCGAAACTGTTCACAACTTTGTTGGAGGACGTTTTTAAACTTCTGGAACAAAATGGTATGAACTAGGCATCAATATAAATGGCGAGTAGGTATATGACGCACCTTCGATCTGCCATGATATCATAGTCATGAAGAAGACCTAAGCATTGTGCTCGACGACCAGTAGTCTCTCAACAAGTGGGTCTTCAAGTGAATATGGACAACACGAAAGTTATGTTGAACTCTCATGTTGCGAGTGTGCGTGTAGGTAATTATTTATTTATTCTTTATTGCACAAAATAAAAAGTACAATTGGCGGACTTAATGCCTTACAGCATTCTCTACCAGTCAACCATTGGGCGAATCAGAATTTTTTTTGCGGCGTAAAATGTTAATAATATATTATATTGATTAACTACATTAAATAAAATATATATGGGAGGAATTATATGATAACATAATATACCTACATATATATATTTATATACTTAAAATATACTTACATATACCTACAAAAATTATATGATAGCAATCAACCAATTTTTATCAATGAAGATTAGAGGCACATCATCAGACTAGCTCACAACTTGACGAAAAAGGTGATCTCGTACTGATCGCTTGAATGAAAATTTACTTTAATATCGAGAAAATATGACACCTAAATAATGTAGTACGATGTATTGTGTGAATTTATTAATTTTGTATATTATAGCTCGTAATTCAAACTGTTTCAATGGCAAAGTTTTCAAATAAACAACTGTTTTAATGGTAAAGTTTTCTAACCAATCCGCTATGCGCCCTCACACACCCTCAGCCTAACCATCAGTGTCCCGGCTCTGGGAATTCACCCATATTTTATTTTACTGGGCGACTTTATCAAATTTTACTCGAGAAATATTTCCAGCTAAACATCTCCTTTGTATTGGTGTTTTGTCTCTGGTCATTCACGTGGAAGGAATGCTCAGATAAAATTTCTGATCGTTGAGATAAAATTTGGAAAGTAAAATTGCGTTTAGATGGTAAGAGAATGTATTTTATGGTTTAGTTCGCTTTATTCTGAAAGACAAAAGACGTACTCGTACGATGTTTGAGTTTCCAATAGGTGGTATTATGACAAATATCCTAACAAATACAAATAGTTTTTCTGTTAGAATTTTTCAGTGTCCGTCGGAAGTCTGGAAGTTGGCGGTTTAGTACTCCCGAGCAGAATGCAGTATAAAGCCTTTGACCCTGCGAGGTCAGTCATGTCGTGCTTCGGGCGAACACCTTAGCCACTGCGCCATCAAGGCCGTCAAAAATATAAGTAGATATTATACTTAATACTAAACTAAATTGTAACTGAAGATATCTCTAAAGTTGAACAATGAAATAAGAGACGCTCTCAACTTGGCACTCAAGACTTCAACTAACTCCCGCGAAATACGCAGTCGTAATTTAAGTATACACTTCACACCTTATCTCACACCTCCTCCACTTCATTCGTATCCCTGTTGGGGGCAAACGGGACTCCGCAAACAAAACACGGAGTGAGGGCGCAATTTATCGTCCGTTTTCGGCGCCATGACTTCACATTATTCCGGGTTCTCTAGGCCGCGTGTGTGTTTGAGCTTAGCGATTGGAGCAAAGCAATTTGATCTAAGCTAGGTATTTAAGCGGATGAGTTCATCTACTGGTACATACAATTATTGTTGCAGTCCCCTGTACGCAAACGCATCCATGCCAGTCCATTTTTAGGAGCAAAAGTCTAAGCCCATACCAGCGAGGGTGACGTTATATCACCGAAACTGTTCACAACTTTGTTGGAGGACGTTTTTAAACTTCTGGAATAGGTTACAAAATGGTATGAACTAGGCATCAATATAAATGGCGAGTATATGACGCACCTTCGATCTGCCTATGATATCATAGTCATGGCTGAGACCTTGGAAGACCTAAGCATTGTGTTGGGCCAACAAGTGGGTCCTCAAGTGAATATGGACAACACGAAAGTTATTCTGAACTTGCGAGTGTGCGTATAGGTAATTACGTGAATATCGAGAAAATATGACACCTAAATAATGTAGTACGATGTGTTGTGTGAATTTATTAATTTTGTATATTAAAGCTCGAAGTTCAACACTGTTTCAATAGAATGGATGTGTTTTTCAAATAAACAACTGTTTCATATGGTAAAGTTTTTCTAACCAATCCGCTATGCGCCCCTCACACATCCTCAGCCTAACCATCAGGTCCCGGCTCTGGGAATTCACCCATATTTATTTTTACTGGGCGACTTTATCAACTTTTTACTCGAGAAATATTTCCAGCTAAACATCTCCTTTGTATGGTGTTTTGTCTCTGGTCATTTCACGTGGAAGGAATGCTCAGATAAAATTTCTGATCGTTGAGATAAAATTTGGAAAGTAAAATTGTGTTTAGATGGTAAGAGAAGAGACATGTATTTTATGGTTTTGTTCGCTTTATTCTGAAAGACAAAAGACGTACTCGTACGTACATGTTTGAGTTTCCAATAGGTATTATGACAAATCCAATATTATGACAAATACCTAAGACAAATACAAATAGTTTTTCCAGTGTCCGCCTGAAGTCTGGAAGTTTATTACCCCAAGCAGATTGCAGTACCTATATAAGCCTCTGGCCCTGCGAGGTCAGTCATGTCGTGTCTTGTGTTCAGTGACGGGTTGACACGTATGCCGCGTGTAGGCTGTTGAAATTTGCCTACCGCCTTGATACTTAATTGCAAATTTGATTCTCTATATTATAAAAAAAACGAGTTAGTATTCCTTTTTTTACTTTTCAATATGTACTTTTTTATGATAGAGGAAGGCAAACGAGTAAGCAGGTCACCTTATAGTAAGTGAACATTGCCGCCCATGGACATCAGCTACACCAAAAAGAGTGCGGATGCGTTGCCGGACTTTACTTATGCCAAATGGTAAATCTGGTAAAATGGTAAACTGCTGGTGTTCCATCGAAATATTATAAATGTATATGGGAATATAGAGTGATCTTGTGCCTGCAAACACTGCACTTTACCTTTAATAGATGCACTATGATAGCTGAATAATCGGTGAGGTAATTATAAAATGAGATAGAGAACGTGTAACAACGTCCACAGTTTTATTTGTAACATGTGAGAATAACATCGTTTTGTACTCTATTATCCAAATAATATACGTGTTATTCGTATGACAGCGGCATGACGGATGATCACGCCCGTGTTTGTTCGGAGGAGTTTCCGTGGGTTCTGATACCGGTTGACGTTGATGTATCGATGTTTTCGAGATGTGTTTATTTTTAAAACGAAGCCTAACTCGGTTTCTGGAGGAAATCGATTATTGCAACGATCTTAGCTTATTTCAAAACGCGCGCTTCAAAAAACGAGCTTAGGAATTCGCGCCTACAAGACGCTAGCCTGAAAACTTACTACATACTAAAGGTAGGTTGGCAATCTTCAACTGTGCGTTTCTTAAGAAACTTTCTGCCTCGAACTACAAAACTACGGAATGAACTGTCACCAGCGGTATTTCCGAACCGATACGACCTACAAACCTTCAAAAAGCGAGCGTATTCTTTCTTAAAAGGTCGGCAGCGCATTTGCGACTCCTCTGGTGTTGCGGGTGTCCATGGGCGGCGGTAGTCGCTTACCATCAGGTGATCCGTCTGTTCGTCTGCCTATCTCATAAAAAAAGAGTTGATTGCGTGATTTGAAAACGAGTTTAAATTATAGGAACTAGTATAAGATTTATTAGATGAAATCACAAATTCTGAATATATTCCTACAGATGTTATTGAAAATGATATAGAAATCTTTACCAATTGCTTGAAGGTGGTTTTAAAATGGTTTATACCCTTGCCAGGTGGAGTTTAATGAATTAATCACGATGAAGAGGTTTTATGGGCACCATAACCAGGGTTACGAGTATATTGTAGCTGCCGTCGCTGGGCGTGGAGGAGCTTCCAACTTTGTTTTGTTACCTACATTGTTTTTGCCTTTTTCATAATGAAAGACAAGCAGCCGGGTCACCTTATGGTTAATGAAAACGGGAATTAACGCGACTTTTCTAAGTAGGTTTTGATGTGTTTACTGCTTAACTTTTTGAATATGTTACTGCGTAGAATGGTTACCTAAGCACGTTTCCCGGCCCTTTTAACTCACATAATGTCCTCATAACCCTATATTTCACCTATGGCGGCCAATTTTAACCATCAGTCTTCGACACAGGGCATTTATAGTGCACCAGACAAAAGTGCACTCTATTACCTTACACATTTATTACATAATATTTTGTTGGGACATCACCAGTGTGACACAACTAAAGAGGAATCAGTCGCAGAACCATCACCTTGACGAGCTTTTCGAGGCGCAGGGGTACTAGACCGTCTTGATATACTTAGTCCGTAACATGTTAAAATAGCGACGACCGTTAGTTTGCGTACTTGTAAAAAAGAAGATTTTTTACTAAATTTTGTTTCTGTGCACTCAAGGTCATCGCTATTCTTACATGCTTACTCCTTAAAAGAAAACTGAGTTTTTCTGTTAAGCCCAACACGTAGATCGAAGAGCCCAAGCGCAGCCGTTGCTACAAAGCGCGAACCACTACTGCGCACCGAGGCAGTCCAAGAAATTCACAAGCGATAGGTTCAAACGACTTTCACCCCTAATGATAAGACGACAAAAACTGCGTGATATATCACTCTGCATTTTCACCTCTCCTTAATTTATCTCATATATCTAGAATGCTATAGCGTAAACAAAACCAGTAGCAACACATCGTTGGCGTCTGGTAATCGTCATTGACATTGGAAAACAAATCATTTCGGACTTTTGACAATTTTCGGCTATTGCTAACCATCCGATATTCCGTGTACATAGGTTGTACACGGAATATCATCGGACATAAAAATGTAATGTAAAGGTCGGCTCTTCTAAATCCAAACCCATCAACAACTAACTAGTTTGGCACAGCAATAAGCAATATGATATGAGCCTTGGCCTCCAAAAATAAGAGCCTCATCTACGTCGGTCCAGTGCCACCTCATGCCTGGAGTCCACGCAAATCCTTCTCAACCTCATCCCTTTTCGGCACCTTGGACGGTCAACTGGGCTTTGACCATATGGCCATCCCAGGTGGGCTCTTTTTGCCGCACAATCTTCTCCCATCAAAACCAAATAAATATTTTTTTTACAAAATATATTATTTTTAGGTTTTTGATAAATTTATTATTAAAATTGTTTAGGCTTTTTAGTCTTACGAATGCTTACGACGGTACATAAGTACCGGTTCGTGATCTCAGTCCAAATAACGCCTCGAGCAAAAGTATGTTTGGATTTTTTCGAAAATAGCTCTGGTTTGTGATCGCTAGGCTATAACACTGTGGCTATAGCCTAGTGATCAGAAACCACATGCTATTTAACTTACGACGCTGGCTCAGCGACCCGAAGTGGATCTTGGCCTCCGACTAGCGAATTCGCCACTCCGCTCTATTTTCAGCCACCTAGGCTATTAACTAGGCTAAAAAAGTATCTATCTATCTACATCAAGCACTGGCTATAACACTGTGCTATGTTATTAGCGGAAAACGTGCTGACCTCGTGTTTAGTGGCTGTTCGCGCGGGCTGTCTGATGCCGCTTATCTCTCGAGCCACTGGGCAGGCCCCGCTGACTTCAACTATTGAAATTTATTTTTCCCTCCCACGGCCTTGATTTTACCTTCTGAGTAGGTTGACTGTGAGTTGTAGGGTATTAGGATTGGTTACGGATATCTTTTGTTTAAATAAATAGGTACGGTGGCCAGCACATCAAGTTACTACAATCTGTCAAATTTCTTCAATCGACTTTTACTCACTTTTATGTCAAACTTGTTTGGTTCAATATCAACTGAGGAAATTTGACAGATTGTAGTAACTTGATGTGCTGGCCACTGTACATAGAAAATCTCGTACATTGACCTGACTAAGTAGCTCGAGCACTGGGATTCGAACTCCAAACGAAACTGATTATACATAGTAAATATTTAAATAGGTAAGTAGGTAATTAATAAAAAAATAAAATCACTAGTACTCGTACGTATTTAACTTTTGAGTTACAAAAACTTACAACTGCACAACACATTACAGAACTTAATGCTAATAGTTATTTCCAATTACAACATCGGCGGCCTTATCGCTAATAGCGATCTCTTCCAGACAATCTTTGAGTTAGATTACATTTCTGCTTATTTATTGATTGGTTTTGTGATTTTGCTGATTGTGGTTTTTTGAAGGCGGTTTTATTTTTTATAAAATCAAATACGCCCTCTTTTCTCCATCATCATCATTTCAGCCATTAGACGTCCACTGCTGGACATAAGCCTCCCCCAATGTTCCCCACACGCATCGATCTTGTGCCACCCGCATCTAAAGAATTCCCGCGACTCTCACCTTGTGTGGTGGGGCCTGCCACGGTTGCGACTATCTATACGCGGCCTCCGCTCAAGGACCTTTCCACCACAACGGCCGTCTGTTCTCCTCCTTTTCTACATCAGAAGTCACTAGATCGTCAGTACACCTTTCTCCGCCTAACATAAAAAAAAATTAACCTTACAAGAGTTGGCCACCCTACCCAAAGGAGGAAATATTATTCTACCCTGTATTCGTACTGTAACTTGATCCTGTTACAAAATATCCCCTTTTCCGTCGCAATTTTCTTCTTACTTTTTCTGGTGGGAAATAGTCTAGGGCACGGAAAGGATCTTCCTGTATACCTACTGCGATCATGATGATAGAAATATTCGTTTTTGGATCTGGACATCGTTTTCTTAGAAATCGTGTTATTCATACTACGTAGATAACGTCATTTTTAATTTGAAAGTATTATGTCACACTCAGGGACGTCATTTAACCTTAATGCTCATTATCTTAAATAAGGATAGTCTTTATGTCTATTAACTGTATATTTAAAATCCGTTATTTGCAGTAAGGTTCGTAGAAACATATTTGTAATTTAACTTACTCTTAAGAGCTGTGGATTTTGAATTAATGAAAAATAAAATAAAAAATTAAATAACAATAAAGGTCAATATATTTCATATTTAAGGTTATAGTTTACATATTTAGAAAAAAACTTTTTGTGGCAAACTAAACGCCATGCATGTGTCGAATGTTAAATACTTATATAAATATTTTCCGCGATATCCTAATGGATAGCGTTCAAGTGAGCAAATATAGGGATTCGCTCGCAACCCAATCACTCTTTACTTTAAGGCTCGATTCTCAAGAGCCTCTGCAGCGCTTGAGAAGCGCCCCACTTCACCGTTCTTGTAAAAATGAGGAGGTAAAACGTACTACTTAACTTATGTAAGTTTTTTTTAAATATATGGCCGATGAGTAGACGGTTTTTACCTGCCGGTAAGCGATTGCCGGCGCCCATAGACACCTGCAACACCAGAGTCACATGTGCGCTGCCAACCTATAACCACTTTCCTCCAATTGGGCCTCCGGTACCCTCACTTCACATCTGAAGCCATTCTGAACAACATTAGTTCAACTTATTACTAGTATTTACTAATGTTCTTTTTTTTTCTGTATGTTATTTTTATTATGCCAAATAAATCATTTACTTACTTACTTACTTACAACTGTCCGAAATTCATCCAATTATTTTTCGACTCCCCATAAAAAGTGACCAAAGTCACGAGACCGACTTTGTATGGAAAGTATTTTTATGCACATTTTCAAAAGTCATAGAACAAATGTTATTCAGAATGCTTGTTAGAACACGTGGTTAAAGGGATGTAAACGTTCACAGATACATCCAGTATAGCAGAGGTCCCGCAGTCGATCGTTAAGGAGATTCAAGTCACGACTTACTTTGCGCTCTTGAACGTTTTGGGATCCTTGGATCCAGTGGACCATTACATTGATTGCTTGGATACTGTATATCCGACCAAGTGGAAACCGAATAAGTTTAATGTGTGTAAATTTTGATCATGTAATCTCTAGATACACTATTTTATCGAAGTAATTACTAATGACAGCGCATGTTGTGATCATCTTTTCAAACACTTTCATTTACACTACACTTACCTACCTACCTATAACTCTGATTCATAATTATGTAAAGTAAACTGACAGATGAAAATGACAAGTTTCTATGCATTTCGACATTTTGCATGTGTCAAATTGAGTGATAATGTATGGGGATGACACATTTCACTACATCACATACATTGATCTGACTCTGAGATAGGTAGCTCAAGCACCTGTGTTACAGTTATCAGAACCAACAGTGGGATTACATATACACATAGACATCTGTCATTTTACGTTACATCATTATGAATCAGAGTATAGGTACAGCTGTAGATATTTTGAATTTCGTAAGTCATACGATTTACGAAACAAAGTGTTAATGGTAAAAAGATTTAAAAACAAAGGTTGGGTTTGGTCTTTAAAATAAACTCATGGCGTTAAAAAAGGTTTTCTGTTACGTTTTAGGCACTCTATTGGTAGGTACATTGCCAAGGCATTGTATAATTTGTACATTGAACCTACAATGTCAGATTATACTTATAAGTTGCTGGTAGCATATCTTTACTAATTATAAAGAGATAACTTCTAAAGACAACGACAAAGCTTATAAGTAAACCGAAAACACGAAACGCTTGTGCGATGTAATTTAGCACAGCGCCACCTATTAGTTCATTTCTGAATTACGGTCCCGAAGCGAAGTGAGGGCGGGCCACAGTCTATAATAAAATTATTGTCTGTGAACAATAAATCTTTATAAAAGAATAGTTTTTACGCTCCTCCGATCCACTATACCACCGATACGGTTAGTGTAGTGTGTCGAAGAAGTTTCAATGACGATTCATCTAATGGCGATTTAATAAGTCAAAGTGTGAAGTGCCGGAAGATTCTCAGCCTTAGCAGACGACGCCGTGCACCGCCAGTCCGCTTGTGACCACGGCAGCTGCAATGTAGCCGAAACGTCCAGCAATTAAGTACAATACTTACCTAACAATAAACGTCGCGTTAATTCCCTTTCTAATACTTTACAATTACTTCCTTATCCTGGCACACCGTCTTTGTGGAAATAGACATGGGACAGCATCATCAATCAGCGGCCAACCACAATCAGATCTAGTCGCAGTCAGCGCGATTTAATAACGCGAGTGGTGAGACTGACGAGCCATCGCTCAACGTCAGCGACGCCGGACGAGATAGCGACCCGTGTCTGTGGCTCAATTGACTGCTTAAAAATAGAATAGATATACATACCCCCGATTGTAAAGGGAGCTTCTAACTTTTTTGTTTACGTAGGTAGCTACATTGTTTTTGCTTTTTTATATTATGAAAGATAAGATAGACTTTTTGTCTATGTAACATTTATCTACTGTGGTAAGTAAATTTATAATTAGGTACTTACTTGTTTATCCACTGGTACACCGTCTTTGTGGCAATAGACATGGGACAGCATCATCAATCAGCGGCCAACCACAATCAGATCTAGTCGCAGTCAGCGCGATTTAATACGCGAGTGGTGAGGCTGACGAGCCATCGCTCAACGTCAGCGACGCCGGACGAGATAGCGACCCGTGTCTGTGGCTCAATTGGACTGCTTAAAAATAGAATACATATACATACCCCCGAGAGAATCAGGCAGTTGGATTTTAGGTAACTAATTTCATGTCCGTGACCTTAGATCTCCTGCGGATCTCATCATTTCTGACACGATCACCGCAAGGAGATTCCGAGCATAGCCCTCTCCATTGTCTCTGAGTGACTTTGGGCCTTCTAGCGGCCCATTATAAGCGGCCACGTTCTGTTCCGTATGTCATCACTGGCAACACACAACGCATTAAAGACTTTCGTCTTTCAGACACTGTGGTAAATGAGCCGAAATATGCTGGCGTAGCTTCCGAAACGCTGCCCAGCCGAGTTGGATTCGCCGATTGACCTCTTTCTGGAAGTTGAACTTACCAAGTGGCACTTTTTGTCCGCGTAAATATATTCGTCTACAACTACAACTTTCCAGCAGGTGTCATAGGGCTGCGGAAATCAGTTACCATTAGGTGATCCATCTGCTCGTCTGCCACCTATCACAGTTATAAAAATATAATGACAAGTCATCACGGTCATTATACAGGCAACCTATCGCTAATTCACTAAATACCAACATTTACAGAATCAAACAGTTGAATCTTAGGTTATTAATTTTAGTTCTAGCATTGCGTTCAAAACCCATTCACGTAACGATCTACGATGCAGTGCTACGGCGTAGCACGCTACGGGGCACGTTGTAGCAGTTAATATTGGCTACGAATGTCTATCGTGCGATATGATTCAAGGAAATCCTGCGCCGAGAAATTGTATTTCGGCGTTTAATTTTATTAAAAATCGCTGGAAGAAGCTACTTGGAGATTAATTTCTAGAAACTATAATATTATGAAAATAATTGGAGAACTAGTCCAGCCTAAAGACATGATGAAATATAATAATAATACCCTCCAATAAAGCAAGTTGTTCATGTGACAACTCACTCGATAAAAGCGATACATTACTTTGCAGAATTTCCCCTGCACAAAATAACACAATAGCAATTTTCTGTCGGAAAGCCACGCTTCGGCATAAATGGGCCGGCTCGACTGGAGTGATATCACGGCCTCGGCCACGGCAAAGAAGCGCTTGCGATGTGTTTTGTCAAGTGAGTGACGGTAACGGAAGCCCAAGCGAGTGCCGACGCTGATCGCACTAGTGATCCGTCTGCTCGTCTGCCACCTATATATAAAACAAAGATTATGATTACTGGTTCAGCCGTTCTGGAGCTACGATCAACAGTAATTTCTAACGACCGACCTCCGTCGTTTTTACGTCATCATCATCATCATCAACAGCAACCCACGCTCGTCCACTGCTGGACATAGGTCTACCCCAATGCACGCCATCGCTCCCGATTTCGGCCACTCTCATCCAGCTCACTCCAGCCAGCCTTCGAATGTCGTCATCCCATCTTGTAGCAGGGCGTCCAACACTACGTTTGCCGAGTCGCGGTCTCCACTCAAGGACTTTATGGCTCCAACGGTGGTCAGTTCTGCGGCTAATGTGATCAGCCCACTGCCACTTCAGTTTGCTAATTCGGCGTTTTTACGTAAGGGTTAGAAATAGAGAAGCCATTTTGTCCAACATTTCTCAATAAAACAAAATGGCGTCTAAACGTCACTAACGATCAATGGCGGCAAACTTCCCACACTTACCGGATAATTTAATTGAACAGAAATCCTTTTGTTCTTGGGCTAAGTCCATAAATTAGAGCGGCTATTGAAAGATCGACGCCTCGAGCACAAAGAACTGGGGCTGAATAAATTGCGAATGTACAGGGTTGCGTTTTGTTGGAAACCGCTAACTTTGACAATTTAACCGCTAGATTTACGATTATCGCTTCGCTGGTACATACATTTATCCACAACTAGCTTGCCCGCGACTTCGTTCGCGTGGACTTCAGGTTCGTAGAAACCTCAAAAATTGTAGCCTTTGTGTTATTCTGATGTATAAGCTATATTGTGGTAAAGTTTCATTCAAATCCATTCAGTAGTTTTTACGTGAAAGAGTAACAAACATCCATATATCCATACTTACAAACTTTCGCCTTTATTATAGTAGTAGGATTGACATAGACTACTCAATGAAATAAGACTTTAACAAGATAGATTTTTTTTTCAATAAAAAACATTTTAGGGACATAAATGTAGTTGCTTACTAATTTGTAAAAAACACATTTTTTATGTGATAGGTGCGTGCTCATTTGTTCGATCCAGGAATCGAACCCGAGGACGCGAGGATCATGGCCCGATACTTAACTCCTTTCTTATTCCTCACGGCTCCTTCAAGTGATAGGTATGGTCTCATATACGTCCAAATTGGGTTTATCTTATTCCTCACAGGTCCTTCTCTATGATTATGTTCTCTTATTATCTAAAGTCGCCAGTATCCTCACGGCTCCTCACATGATACGTTCTCTTATATCTCCAAGTCGCGGTATCTATTCCATCTAGCGTTGAAATATTGCCATTCCCGGTTAAGTTTCATTGAATCCCCCATTGTCTTGCTTCGCCTTTGTTTTTGTCTGCCATTAAAGCCGATATTATCCGTGTTCTAATCAAGTCAAGTCATTCGGGGTTGCGAGATTAATAATGTGCGGTGACTGGGTGTATGATAAATACCGTTTGAATAATGATTTATTTTCACCTGTTTATTTTTTTATGTGATAGGTAGATGAGACGGATCACCTGAGGGCAACAACAGTGGAGTCACAAGTAAAGAAAGAATTTTCAAAGCTTTTGGTGCGGAACCCTGAAACAGTCGACTGTGAACAATTAATCTTGATTGATTGTAATGGACTTTACGTTGATAAAGAATATACTAGCAGACAAACCACAAAAGGTTGGCGCTCAAAGACGATTTTAGCCGGGATGTGATAAATAAAAATAGCGTTTTTAACTAAAAAACGTCTTTACAAACCGTGGCCAAAAAGGATTTTTTAGTACATGGGCTTTTTCTCGGCATCTTGGGTGCAAATACTTAATCTACTGGGTGTATCTGTGCACATTTACATCCATTTAACCACGTGTTCTACCACCATTCCTGAGGAAAACTAATTTTGTTATCTGTCAACAATTTCCCAATCGGGGGGGGAAGGGGGGTAAAGTAAATTGTACTACTGTTCATGATAGCATTCATAATTCATAATCTTTATTGCGTTATATGGTACAATTTGATCTTAAATTATAGGTACATATCCGCACATAAAGGGCACTGCATAATTACCTACATAAAATAAACTAGAAACATTTACAATTACATTAGGTACAATTTAATTAATCACCCCATTGAGCTATATTAGGCAGGCATACATAATAAAATAATATAAATAATTTTACAAAAAATTTGCTATTATATAAAATAAATATTTTATATAAAATAATATTTGCTTATAGGCGTTCAACGAGTTACAAATATTTTATGAGGCGTGATAATAATAATTAAGGTCAGTTAGAGCAGTTTTGTGTACTATTATTTAGAGTATCTAATGTGCTGGCTAAAGGTTACATTACCTATATCAATATATACGTTATTGAGACGTAATTGGGTTTATATAGTTGTAATATTAAAATTATATATTGGTGGTTTGTTAGTATGCTGTGTGTAAATTAATGTTCATATAATAGTTTATAAAAAATAATTATATACATCGTGCTTTTTAACTGTCTTAGAAGCTTCGCTTCAGCTTTCACTTTGATTGTTGATGTTTCTATGGGAAGGTGAGTTTTTTTATTCATCCTATGTTAGATAAGACTTATAGAATTAGTAGTGATCTGAAAAAAAACTAGGACAGTTAAAAAGCGCATTTATTTATATATCAATATGTTTTATGAAGATATTTAGAAATTACAATAAGTTTTATCCTTGACTGACTGGTAATTTCAATATTTAACTTGACATTGTCGAATTTATCTTCATATAAGGTAGTGCCATATTAAAAAATGCTCGAGATTTATGCTATTACAGCCATGTCGCAATTAATTTTAAAATGGGAACTTTATTTGGCCTTAGGCCCACGTTATTCCTGTATGAGTCGTGCTGGCTGATAATTTATGTATGTATGTAAATTTAAATTAATGTATAATAATATTTTGTGCAACAAAATAATTAAATATCATTTGGTGTACATGTAACATTTTTAATGGGTTTTATTTTGTGAATATTTTTTTATTTGAATAAATCCAATTTAAATTTGTATGTTTTATCGATTTGTCCTTAAGCACTGTGTAGTCTCGCAATTTATAATAAAATAAATATCGTATTTAAATATCACGTGGGGCCTAAAATGTTAAGTCTACATTTGGTGTTGCCAACCGATACGTTTCGATATTACTAAACAGTAGTTTATTTTTACAGATCTCATAACATTGACCTTACTCCGTAGTAAGTAGCTTAACACACACACAGAGTTCAGCCATTACGATAAGTTATCCTTATGGAAACACTAAAAAAACTCATTAAG
>CM026293.1:12578928-12702986 GCA_014851415.1 Cnaphalocrocis medinalis | reverse complement strand
TGTGTTAATGTAGGACATCAGATTAAATCTGTCAAATGTCCTCAATTGATTTTGAACCTTACCTGTTTGACATTAAGCTGAGAATAGATTTTAGAAAGAGGATTCAAGAGATCTCCAGGCTTGCCCATCGTACCCGCAGCAGCAAGTATAACGACCTCTTGCAGGTTACCAATAGTGCAGTCCGTATTGGGCTAAAAAATCTAATTTATCGCCAATGACACGTAAAGAAGAAAAAGTGACTTAGACTTAGCGCGTAAGAGATCTAACCGTGGAAGGGCCAAACTTTGGCATGAAATTGCTGGCTCGACCGGAAGGCCACTACGGCCTCATAGACCTTCCACCGGTTATGAGGCCGGCGTGAAGCACTACCTGCGCCGTGTTTCGACGTAAGACCAGAAGCCTCATACGAGGCAAAAACAAAATTGATTTTCTACGTGTCTGCTTTCTGGGCCTCCTAGGAGACCCGATTGGGGAGAATGGGGATTGAAGATTATCAGCGCACTTAGGTATGACTCTACTGGTGTGCAAGTATCTATGGCCGCTGCAATCATCAGGTGATCCCTCTGCTCGTTCGCATCTATTAGCATAAAAAAGATAATTTAGGTCTGCGCTCAATTGTGGTTATATTTTATAATCTTACTAGTGGCCGCCCTCACTTCGATTCGGGAAAGTTATTCAGAAATGAAACCAATAGATGGCGCTATGTCCAATTGTATCGCACAAGCGTTTTGTGTTTTCGGTTTACCTATAAGCCTTGTCGTTGTATATAGAAGTAAACTCTGTATAAATAATATAGATAATGATTTAATTTTAAAGCCAGTAAAATCCCTCTCACAATTTACGATTGAACATTAATTAGAGTTGAGCTCGTTTATTCATTAATTAAACCTCAGAACGTAAACATTGAGGTTTGGCGGTGACAATAATTAGCTCAGCAAAAGTTGTTGTACAATCCCGCTGCAATGACATGTTTGAGGACGTTCCGACCGCAATGACGGTAAGGGACAAGCGATAAGCGGATTTCTACAATCGACTAGCGACGAGCAAAAGAGTTGATTTTACAAAAACTTTGATTATTGCTAAAAACGGCCACTTTTAGCAATAATTGACATTATTGTTACTTCTCGCGTGTTTTTTATATTGTATTGCATCTTGAAAAATTCAATTTACTTTTATCTAAGTCTGTAATGTTTTGCTTTCTAAAAAAATAGGTATAAAAAATAGTAGGTGTAAATAGGTTGGCGGCGCTAGTTTCATTCGTATAGCCCCTTAAGCAGTTGTGTTACAGATATCAAACAACAGAGGATCACAAATACAACACTCCAGACACTGAGCAAACACGTCATGTGTTCATGACACGAATGTTTGTCCATGGTCGGAATAGAACCCACGACCTTTGGCGTATGAGGCAGGGTCACTATAGTAGTCCGAGGCAAGAAAGAGTAGTTATGACCTTGAGTGCGCAGAAACCAATTTTGATAGAAAGTCTTCTTTTTTACAAGTGCGCAAAATAACGGTCATCGCTATACTTTCGTGCCTCCAATAGCAAATGCGCCATCCGGCCAGTCAATGCAAACGATTTTATACCCTCACACGTTACATAAACTAGTAAAATTGAAGCAATATGTTTGAAATGTAATAAAGTCTCTCTCGCCTAAAACCAATTTGGAGGGTGAGGGTCGGCGTTATTTTATTAACAAACTTATCTCCAGGAGATCGATGCGACATGCAAGATTTCGTTAATATTGAGTTTCTGAACATAAGTCTCGCTCGTGTATTAGGTACACATTGGTTTTTGGGATCGAAGCTTTATAAATAGGTCTTATATTATAAAGTTTATCTTTTTAATAAATAAATAATAGTAATGGAGTCGTAATTTTTACGTTTTTATGGAGCGAAGTAAGTGAATCAGCAGATAAATGCGTCTTCCATTACGGGAGTCAAAAGTCGAATCCGAAGATACACCTCCGGATTTTTTAAATCTATGATTGCACCTATTTTCTACAATTATCTAACTATAAATAAGTAAATCCTCCAACCAATATTCGGCTACGGTGGCCAATCTTAACGATCCGTGCTCAAATGTGTGCGCTAACACAGATGCACTCTCTATTCCCTTACCCTCATAATTCGATGGGGCACCAGTGTCACTCGACCAAAGAGAGATCGGGCGCAGAACCAACGGTTTAACGTGCTCTTCGGGACACGGAGTACAAGACACGCAAGCGGCTGTCATTCCATTCTCATCATCTTGATGGTTGGCGATCTAGCACTGTGCGTTTTCGAGGAATTTTCTCCCGCGAACCTCAGTCTTGTGGAATAGTTTAGCTGCGGCAGTATTTCCTGACGGCTATGACTTAGGGACCTTCAAGAAACGAGCGTACTCCTTCTTAAAAGGCCGGCAACGCATCAGCGACCTCTCTGATCTCGCAGATGTTCATGGGCAGCGGTGATTACTTACCAGCAGGTGACCCGCTTGCTCGTTTGCCGCCTCTGGTATAAAAAAAAAACGGACTTTCAGGCTTTGGGGTGACTGAGAATTTCTGAACAGAAAAACAAATTTTTGCCTCGACCCGGGGATCGAACCCCAAAATCCGTCGGTTTAAAGTGCGCCCTACTAACCACTGCGGCACCGAGACACTCAACTTCGTCATAATCAAGGTATAAATAATCATCCTTGTATTCTGTAAGCAACGAACTAGAAACTCGAAAACTAAAGTTTGATGAAGTTAAAATGGTCCAAGGGTAGACAAACTTGTGAGACGGATCGACAAATAGTTCGGAAAGGGCTTAGGATCAGCCGTGTTTAGGATCGCTGAAGATTAAGATACTGACACCCTTGAGAGGTAATCGGTGAAGGTGGTTTCTTATAAAATACTCATTTAGGCTGGAAAATGGGCGAAACCTAAAACTTGTGGCACTACTGGTGTTACAAGTGTCTATGAGCGACGGCAATCGCTTACCATCAGGTTCTCGTCTGCTAACTATCACATCGGTCACGTGCTAAGACATGATAGGTATTAGTCTACTCCGACTTATAATGATGGGAAAATTTGATGGGAAGAGGCGTCCTGGACGGAAGGAAAAAATCGTGGCTACGTAATATAAGGGAGTGGACCGGAATCACCAGCGTAGAATATAATAACCATTCAATCTCGCAAAAGATATGGAGAAGTTCAAGAAACTGGCGGCCAACCTTCAGGATTGAAGAGGCACCCAAAGAAGAAGAAGAACTATCACATAACAACACTTCACATACAGCAGACCAGCTTGAAGCAGCGCCTAGGCTGTGTTTCGTCGAGTGAGTGAGGGTACCGGAGACCCAATTGTAAGGAAAGGGGGTTATAAGGTTGGCGGCGCACTTGTGACTCTACTAGGTTTGCAGGTGCCTATCAATCGGTCTTCTAAGAGGCCATTCATGTCGAAGCGTGACTCTTCTACGGTAAAAATTCTCATCACGTTTTTACATTGAGCGGCAAGGTCGATCTCTTTTTTTTATCTATATCAGGTGAAAAAGTAAAGGCGGAAGAAAAAACCACTTATGGGTTCGATGATAACAAGTTCAAATCAACTTACAACTCCGGACCAGCCTCTAGTGATGCGCTTTAAACCGCATTACACTCGAGTGACATCGGAAACACTAGAAATTACACACAGTTGCACCTACTCTAGCCTGTTCCATGATTTTCTTAGTAATATTTTCTATAATATTTATAACTAACTTAATAATTTCTAAGGACTACGGCTAGTTTTTTAGGTAAATCGAAAACACAAAACGATTTTTAACTGCTACAGAAAGAACTGGGTTCCGAAGCTCTATACTATTTATAAAGAGGTTAATCTCATATTCCACGCCAGGCCTTATGGGTAAACCGAAAACACGAAACACTGGCGCGATGCAATCAACGCCCAGCGCCATCTATCGGTAGACAGTGGAACTACTGTCCCGAAACTAAGTGAGGGCGGGCCCTTAGTAATAAATAAAAACAAGCGGTAATGCAGCAGCTAGTAGTATTTCTCTCCCTCTGCAGTCGCTCCCTCATGACTGGATGGTGGTCATCAACTAATGTGGATGCGTTGCAACTCGTTTGTGTTATCTATCTGCCTTCACCGGAGACTATTCATCACATCTCTGACATCCGAGCAAAACTCATTTGCGGATGCTACTCACATTTGAGGGGTCCATCTAGTTGGGGACCCTCTTTGGACTCTTTTACCCTCCAACTTCTCTACTACGATCAACTTTTCAAGGCGAAAGACTTAGATGAGTGGTGAAAATCACTCTTTCTCATTGTGTGGCCGAAATAGTAAGTAAATTTTATAAGTTCATCACTGAAAATATTCGTGGATGCACGTAAGATGTAAATATGTGGATGCATCAAGATGAAAAAAATGATTCGAGTCAAAAGTTTTCACTCAATTCCCTTCACTATGAAGGAGCGAAGTTTTCAAGGAGCAACGGATTAGGAATTCGGTCACGCGCCGCAAGTTCTGTAAGCACAGAAATACGTTATGAACACATCCGCGCTCTTTGTTTGTGTTGCCAGTTTGTGAGTGTTGAAACACGAGGGTTTGCGAGTTTATGCAGGGTTATGTTGCAGAGATTTTTCTTTGCTTTACATAATATGCAGTGATATGGTAACACCCTTTCACCCTCCAGGATAATAGTCGAACAAAGTGTAGGTTCGGGGAACGAATAGAATTTTCTATGCGAGAGAAAAACCACTCGATGGCGTACTAGAAGTAGAAGCAAGTAAGTAGAAGTCGTGTTACTTCCTATCTATTCGTATCCTTCCTTCCTTTCTACTGTGACAAAATCCTAAAGTGTAACATACGCGAGCATCCCGGTATAACTTATTCGCGGTGATGAGCTCTAAATCAAATGTCGGTCATTTCTCTCCCTTAAATAGAATGATTCGCCATTAAAATGTAAAATCTAAGAATACTGATGTCGATATAAGTTGCAATTCTTTAGTCAAATTTAAAAAACTATGTCTTCCCAAGAAGACAGCTTCCGATACCTACCTTTCTTTATAATTTATTTAGATTTAGGTTGTGTTAATAATATGATAGGTTATTTTTGATGTCACAACCAATGACAATGAAACTTTCCAACAGAAGGCCGTCTAGCGTCTTTTTTTTCACCCCCATTGAAAAAATATATGTAGCTGAAAATGAATAATGTCGAAAACTTTATGAAGAAATGAGTGTGCATAGTTTCAAATCTGGTAATTATAAAGAAGCGACTGATCCAACATGCACACCTAAATCATGGATACGCGTGTCAGAAATTATAAGAAACGTGCAGATTTCTTTGTAGTGTTTTCCCTCACCGCTGAGGTAAGATTTTCAAAATCCAGATGTGCATGTTCGGATTCGTTCTTATCGACTAAGCTAACCTTGACTATATACGCCGCTCCTAACCTTGACCGCCAAATTGCATGAATACTAAGAAAGTAGACTGCACCACTAGATTCAATAGAAGCCACGAAATCATTTCAAATTGATATTAATGCTGTCTAAAAATAGACGGCTCAGCAATGAGTAGGTACGTCTACTTATCGATTATATCCGAGTAGAGTCGCCCAACTATCGATATGAGTGTCGATAGTTGACTTTCAAACCTAGTTATAGTCGCCCTATGGTTATTGGATCTCGGCAAAAGTCGGAACTAGTGCTATTTCCCTGTCGGTTGAGACGCAAGAGTTGCGGGTTCCATTCCCGCACCAACTGAAATATTTATTGATGAAACAGAGTTTTGCGGTAACTGTGTGTATTTTTTTATGTGATAGGTGTGTGTTTTTTATGTGATCGCTTACCATCAGGTGATCCGTCTGCTCGTTTGCCAGAGCAGACAGATCACCTGATGGTAAGCGATTTCCGACGCACATAGACGCCTTCAACACTAGTGAAGTCACAGTGCGCTGTCAACCTGATAACCCCCTTTCCTCCCGATTGGGCCTCCGCAACTCATACGGCGAAAGAAAAGCACAGACGCTTCTTCACGCTGGGTTTGCAAGGAAAAACCTTAGTTTGTTTCTAGGAAAATCCACAAAATGATGTTGTTTCAAATTAATTATTTATGCTCGGCTCAGACATTAAGTGACTTAAGCAAATAACGCATTTAAAAATTCATCGAAGTGTTTGGTGGGACTCGAACCCACAACCTTCCTCAGTCCGGGTGGTTGTACAAGCCGACAAATTCGTAAGTGCTTAATTCGCCATGAGCACCTGAACCCGTCGATCAATTTTTAAGTGCATTATTTACTGAAGAATAAATTTGCTATAACCAAAATTATTTTATTTAGTGACTTTACTAGACTATCGATATCTTTACAGACAGCTCTAATCGGAGGTTAAATGAAGCCGGTTTTGAATGCACCGCATTATACATTCAAGGCAACAGTCCAAGGGACGGATAGAAGCCCTAGCAATTAAGGTAATGCTGCGGAAACGAGCGAAAGGTTTCGTGTTTACAGGCTCTTTTATTTATAGATCGTTTCTAGACCGGATTGTACGTTAGGGGTTTTAGCTAAATGAACTAAGAGGCTTGTTGGCACTAGTTACGAAACTTAGAGCGTAGGTACGTACAGCCACACATTAAAGTATACAAACGGGACATGGCAGCTTTAACAACTGTGGGACAGCCACGCTTCGGCATGAATGGGCCGGCTCGACCGGAGTGATACCACTGACTCACAGAAAACCGGCGTGAAACAGCCCCTGTGCTGTGTTTCGCCGAGTGAGTGAGGGTACCGGAGGCCCACCCGGGGGGGAAGGGGATAAAAGGTGGCAGCGCACTTGTAACTCCACTGGTGTTGCATGTGTCCATGAGCGGCGGCAATTGCTTACCATCAGGTGATCCGCCTGCTCGCCTGCTACCTATACCATAAAAAAAACAAACAAACAAACACCTGTATAATCTAGGTATAACAGACAGCTCTCAATGCAGAGCTTGCATGGAGAAGGAAGAAACAGCCGCTTACGTACTGCTGGAATGTAGAGGGGTGGCCAGCTGCCGGGCGCACTACCTGGGGAACCTGGGTAGTCTCCGGGAAATCTTCGGCAGCGTCAGGGCGCTGTCAGGTTTCCTGCAAGAACTTGGCTGGTTGGAGTGAACACCGGTCAAATTCACCCTCCGCACGCGAAATGGGCTCACCTGTTAGCCTGATTGCGGAAAAGCCCGTACGAAGAAGAAGAAGGAGAAAGTATACAAAACTGTCAAATTTCTTCAATCGACTCTCAACTTACTGTCATACATGAATTGAATATATATGAGGAAATTTGACAGATTGTGGTAACCTGATGTGTGGCTGACGCCGCGCCACGGAAGCAATCGTGAGTATACAACCTCATTCAAATATAATCCTTATGGTCCTTTCATAAGAGTTCACGGCGGGCATCAGGTTTAGACTGGGCCTGAAACGGACATCTAAGCAGGCCTTCAGGGAGAGGATGACAGAATCATAAGTTAATTAGTTTGTTCTTTTGTGCCTGTCTACCTCATATTTGGGTCTCGCGGCGGGTAACATCAGGCGGAGTAAGGTCATGTTGATTGTCCTCAATATAAAAAAGGTTGAGGTATTTACATTTTATTGCAGCCGACTGTACTCTGAAGATGTGGTGGCATGGGCCGTTTAGAATACTAACAAGGTATTCCCAGACTATCGTAAGTCTAAACTAACCGACCTTTTTGGAGTACGTGAGTTGGCCCTCTAATGGAGAGTACTAACTTCGCTGAGCATGGGACATCGAAGAGACCGGCATTACTAAATTCTCACAACATCTCATACATTTATTTATTACTAGTGGCCCGCCCTCACTTCGCTTCGGGACTGTAATTCAGAAATAAACCAATAGATGGCGCTGTGCTCAATTACATCGCGCAAGCGTTTCGTGTTTTCGGTTTACCTATAAGCCTTGTCGTTGTCTATAGAAGTTATCTCTTTATAAATAGTATAGAAGATAGAAGATATAGAAGATGTGAGCTCACTGGGCCAGTCGCATTTAAGTACTTACTTACTTAGTCTATTTCCTTAGATTATTGTATTTTATCTTGCTCAAATGAAACTATGTTACTTATTACTTATTTGAAAAGAGTAACCACTGATTTTCTTGCTGGTGTTTTCTCAGTAGAAATCGACGTTCCGAACCAGTGGTAGATTATTACGTTTTGACATTCATAAGTGTTAATTTTATAGACCTAACTTGAATAAAGATAATATTCTATTTCTAAGGGCCAAAAATAGATTAGTCCACAAGCGTGAAACTGGCAAAATCCTGCCTCGATTTTTCCTCCCATACAAACCGTTGATTGCTTTTGACCAAAACGAATCCTTCACGGGAACACAGCGACAATTTGTCGTTTTGATACAAATAAAAAACCTAATACAAGTTGAAACATAAAGCGGAAAGCGAATCTGTTTTATCACCGCTCCCGCAATTCTGTTTTGTCACTGAAGTGAGAAATATTTTCGTGAAATGTGATACTTGGAGTGTGGGCTAAGGTTCTTTGTTGTTTTATTTTATTTATTAGGACAGCTGTTTGTTACGCCATGGCTCACTTAGGTCCGCTTGCGAACGATGTTGAAGATTAATTCATTATTTCCGTGATAGTTATTCCCGTAGTAACTAGTTTAACACCGCTGGTGTTTTATTCGATTAGCGCTTAACACCTATATAGCGCTAGAAAATTTAATAATTTAGTTCTGTGTTAACGAATAATTTGAAATTAATGTGCTTAATCCTGATCCACGCAAGTGGACCTTAGGGATTCGATGAGCAAGCTTTGTCCGCATTTTGGTATGAGATTGAAGAAAACGACGACGACGAGTCGAGTCGCATTCGAAAACCAAAGCAATACTCAAAACTAGGTATAAGGTACGAGTTATTTTTCACTATTGGGATAAAAAATGTAAGTGTGGTTGCAATAAAACGTATTTTTACGCGCGTATACGGTCGTCTCAGTGGGTTCTCGGGAACCGAGAAATGCCAAATTGCGATGCTGTTTCCATAGCAAACTTTTTTTTGTTTCATTACCAGCTAACTGCCGCACTCAGGGACGTCAACTAACTTCAATTGTCATTTAAAAAATAAATATTGACACTTATTTTAATACCAATAAAGACTATCCATCCATAATTAAGATAAAGAGCATTAAGGTTAATTGAAGTTTTTCAAATAACGAGGTTAGAAGCGCATCAACACTCTCTTATTTCTTTCTTCTTTTTTATTTTCTTGTGTCTGGGTGTTCTGGGTTGACGCCCTTAGTTAATTATCGTCACCTGGTACTCATAGTACAGGGGTTGCCCTAGTTTGAGACTAGGTTGATTGATGTGATTGTCTGGTGCAATCAGCCGACTGCCAAAAAGGGCTTAAAAAACCAGCTCAAAAAACACAGGCCTAAAAATCCCAACGAACTCCAAAACCCAAATCGCCCCTGTAGGCAGGCACGTGTCTACACCCGATATATTGGATGACTCTGGTATGTAAATCCCGCGCAAACGTTTTAATTCGTTTAACCTTTTACAGGCGGTAACGTAACGTCCATACGAGCTGCTGTGGAGTGCTATAACGGTGTTATATCGGTGTTACAGGCATTAGCGACACTGTTGTGTTAAAACTTATTTGAATTGTGTCCTTTTTTTTTATTTCAAATTATTTCAATCTTGTAAATGAGTTCGGTTTGCCACTAAATTATTTAAAAAAAATATAGTCTTTATTATATTGTCCAAGTTTTACAGCTGTACTGTGGAAAAGTTTCTTGAAATCCGTTCAGTAGTTGCCGAAATATAATTAAAAAACATACTGTATTGTAGTTGTAGTGAGAAAAGTCCTTACCTGAAACAAAAAAAATGGTTAGCTTTTACTTTCCAAATAAAAGTAAAATATTATAAATTCCAATATTCAGAGATCTTTTTTATTTGATAGGTGGCAGACGAACTGGCGGATCACCTGTTTGGTCAGCGATGCCGCAGCCCATAGACACCCACAACACCAGTGGAGTCACGAGTGCTTTGCGAAAGTGATTACCTTAAGTAACATACAGGGGGTATCTGTGAACATTTTACCGGGGATCGAACCCGGGACTCCAAGCGAAGCGAAGCGCAGCGAAGAAGAAGAACCATTAAAGTGCGACTCTCTACCTACTGCGCTACCGTGTGCTACGATCGACTGCCTTGTCGATCGATCGAGGCAGTTCTATGTATATAAGTGTATTGAATATTGAATTGCGAAATAATCAATTGGAAAGGTAGGTAATATGGTATGACAATACATGACTGACCGCTGTTACGTTTTCCATGACCTACGACTCATGCCCCATGATGAGGGCACGCCCTGTAAGAATTAAAGTTATCGCTTTACTGAACAGTTTCTGACCTACGAACAAACCATATAATATATTTAATATTTATATATGACGTTCACATAATAACGGTCATTGACACACGACTAATAGTTTCAATTTAATAGCATTTGTGAGTGTTTTAATATGTATAATAAAATATAATGTCTGTGCTGTTTATACACTACACTACATTATTTACAGTCAGCCAAATTTCAACCTGCAAAGTACCTAAGGAATCAAGGGGAAATGCTTTTAAGTTTTTGGCGTTATGGTGAAAATAACTGGTTCTCATGGCAATACTAAAAAACTATCCCCTATCAAATAGAAAAAAAAATCAAAATGAGCGCGGATCAGTAAAATAAATTTCTTTTTAAATTTTTATTATTGGTATTGTATTAAAGCCTATCAAAACGTGTTTAGCTTTCAATTTTTATTATTTTGAAGATTAGGTACAGACATCAGGTTACCACAATCTTTAAAATCTTCTCAATTAATGCGTTTAACAGTATGATAACAATCCAATGAAGAAATGTGACAGTTTTGTATACTTTGATGTGTGGCTGTACTGTACCTACTTACAACTTATATGTATTAATTATATAACCTTTATTCCCATAACTTGTAATGATGTTACTTTTATATCAGCTATTGAATAAACACAGGCGTAGTCGATGGCTAATAACAAAATTGTATGGTTCACATGTTTGTGATCAATTTGTGTGGAACTAGATAATTAACGTTACATTTTAATGCGTAGACGAACGTATAGAAACTTAAATACAGGGTGTATTTGTGAACATGCAATACCAATCCCTTTAACCACGCGTTCTATCAAGCATATTTCATTTAATTTCTGTAATAATAATTATTATTAATAGATAGATAGATATTAAGTACTTTAAGAAATGACATGAGTGTACGTGCAGCCACACATCAAACTATACAAAACTGTCAAATTTCTTCAATCGACTCTCATCTTATTGTCATACGCATTAGGTTGAATATCAATTGTGGAAATTTGACAGGTTGTGGTAACCGGATGTGTGGCTGAGTGTACTTAGATAAAATATTTTCGTAATGTAAACAGTTACTTTGTAAGACGTGATTTCGTTTTTAAAACCTTTTACTCGTTATGGCATAATTATACCCAACCAGAGCAATAACACGTGGTGTTTCTCATGACACCTGACCTACCTAATGGGAGACGTAGAATCGATACAGTTTAACATTTTATTAGTAACGTGATCGATATCGTTGCTCGAGACTTTTTGATGAAATCTAGTGTAAAAGTTGGTACTTACTTTACTCTAATAATAATAGGTACGTACAGCCACACATCAAAGTAAACAAAACTGTCAAATTTCTTCAATCAACTCTCATCTTACTGTCAAATACATTAGGTTGAATATCAATCGAGGAAATTTGACAGGTTGTGGTAACCTGATGTGTGGCTGACTGTACCTACCACGAATAAAGCCCCTTTCGCATGTAAGATGTTCCTAGACCTCATCGTCACTTTCCATCAAGTGTGATTGTGGTCAAGCGTTAGTCTATAGTTTATTAAAAAAATCAAAATAAAAATCAGCCAATATCAGAAATCACCTCGATTTTGCTTATTTTAATTATCTAACCTGCTACAGGGGCTTTATTCGTGTCACCTATTATGAGAGCTTTGAAATCAAACTTAACTATCAGCCTATATACTGTACCACTGCAGGGCAAAGGCTTCCATCATAGAAATCAAGTCATCGCTACTATATTGTGATTAGGCTTAATCACTACTTAATTAATTTTGGGATTAAAACGACTAAAATTTAACGGTGTATACCTACGTAAACCTCATTCTAATTTAGTTAATCCCACACAAAGCAGATTCCTAGAGACTAATTTATTTGTTTTACAAAGGCTAATTAGCAATTATTACGAGATAATAATTAGACAGCTAGCTTTCCAGCTAGTCTCTTTTAGGATGCTAGTTACTTCGTAATAAGCACTAAGTGATTAAAAAACAAAGACAAAGAAATGTACCTAATGCTTTATTAAATTGAAAAAAACACGATACTTACAATGAAATGAAAATAATTTATTCAATTTAGGTCCATACAGAACACTTATGAATGTCAATATATTTACCACTGGTTCGGAATGTAGTTTTCTGCTGAGAAGAGCCATTTTTTTTTTCGAATATTGTTGAAACTTGATAGGTACTCGTAAGTAGTTGTATTTTGTGAACCGCAATAAGATTTCATACAGGAGTAGAAAAAAGATGTGGATTACACCTTTTTTTTATTAGACTCTAGTGGCCCGTCCTCACTTCGCTTCGGGACCGTAATTCAGAAATGAACCAATAGATGGCGCTGTGTCCAAATACATCGCGCAAGCGTTTCGTGTTTTCGGTTTACCTATAAGCCTTGTCGTTGTCTATAGATGTTATCTCTTTATAAATAGTATAGAAGAAGATAGGCCAACGCTTGACAACAATCGCACTTGATGGAAAGTGACGATGAGGTCTAGGATGACACGCGTTTTACCTACCTACAACTGAAACTCAAAAATGTTTTTTGGACATTTGTTTGTATACAATATGCGTGTTTGTATAGAGCCCTAAACGAACCCACAACTGTCTGGCTGGCATAAGACAAGGCTATTATCAAATGCGCCAACAAACCCATCTTGAGTATGTACCAATCCCTTCAACAAAAATAAAGTGCCGTAATGGAAATCTCAACCAAAATATAACGTCTTTTTTAGCGCCGAAATTTTACCCTAATAACACTCAAGGGTATAATGAGGGTCAGATTTCAGCTCTCAACCGACCATGAATTAAAAAAGTCTTCAATGTTTGGTCTTATTCAAGAATTAAAGACATTTCATACAAAAGCCAATAAGAAAATTAGACGGAATTTTTGATTTGCAATTTGACCAGCAACAGCAGAAATAGGGCCTATTTCTTCTAGTGTTGGCTATCGATAAGTCCATTATCGATAGGATAGAGTACCCATGGGAGAGCCTTGATTTCGCATGAGTATCACCGTAAATACTGTCCCACTGCAGGGCAAATATTCCACTATCATAGAAATCAAGTCATCGCTACTATGACGGGATTAGGCTTAAACACCACGCTTGCTAAATGCAGATTGGTGATCACAAACCCGAGCTATGTTCAAAAATTTCGAAACAAACTTTTGTTCGACCCGGGAATTGAACTCGGAACACCGAGATCACGACCCGTTACTATAATCCACTAGACCAACGGGGCGTTTATTTGGTATTCTGTTGTATTTTTCTTGTTTTTTTTTTATTTTTGCATGCTATGATTGTATTTTTGTTGAGCCAAATAAATGATTTACTTACTTACTTGCGAAGCTAAAACGAAGCTATTATGGAGTGAGAGTTCTAATTAACAACGAAAAGCAAAAAAGCCGAAAAGGGAACCACTCGAAATTTCAAGCACCCACAAGTGTTTCTCGTTTTCGACTATGCAGCGAAATTCCGAGGGAAAAATTCGAGGATGAAGCAAGGGATATGCACCAGTGCTTCCTGTTCTCAGTAACTCACTAATTGAAAGTCGGTGTCGCAAAAAGGACGAGAAGATCTGGCAAGAAACTGGCCAGTTACTCTTATTAGCAGTGGCAGATTTACACATTTAAGATGCCACCCCAACTGTGTACCATGTTGCAGACGAATGCAACATAAATTAAATTTAATCAAATAAATTCACATAATATCTCATACATTGACTTGACTCTTATAAGTAGCTTAAGCACTTGTATTACGGATATCAGACAACAGAGGAAACACAAATAATTACTTAAATACACCCAGACACTGAACAAACACATGTCTGTCCAGGGTGGGGATCGAACCCAAGACTTTTGACGTATGAGCCAGGGTCTCAACCAAATGCGCCATCCAGCCTGTCAAAAAAAGCTAAATGTGAGGTACACAAAAGCAACCTGTCCCCAAAGGTGGCATCTGTATGATAAACACGTCAGAGGAAATTTTGCTTCTCAAATAGAGCCATTACTTCATTGACATTTGAGTACATACTAAGTTCTCCTCATTATCTATGATAAAGAAATATCTCTAACAAATAGTGAAAAGAGAGTTCTACTAATTAATAGCACAAAACAAAAAATATCCAAAATACGACTGCCGATCGGCGGCGCTCGAAATTTTATTTCAGAGCACAAGTGTTTCTCGTTTGCAGCGAAATTCAGAGAGAAAAATACAAGGATGAGGCGTGCGGTATGCACCAATGCTTCCATGAGGATAGTAGCTCGCAAATTGGAGGAGAGTTGAACGAGCCAACTCGTACATTGTACAGTCTGTATTTTCATAATCTTTGACCAGTTGTGTCTGACTTTTCATTTGTATGACTTAGGTACCAATAATTTAGTGCGAATAAATCACTCGGAAGACATATACGCGTTTTCATTCACCCATCAAGGCTTTGATCTTCGTAAGAGTTTGTCTGACAGAGTTGTGAGCACATGACCCACACAAGAGTACTACGAGATGCAACTAAGGAGCTACTTACTATCCGTGCCGATAAAGAATTGGATCAAAAAAAGCGAACCTCAGTCTACACGTACGCCATCTAACGGATTTTCCATTTTTTGCGTTAAATCCTTTCCTCTCTTACCCTCTTCTTTCTACGAATTTGTGCTTTTATTTTGATATGCAAAGGGCAAACTTTGTAACTTCATTATTGACTGCTTCGGGCAATACTTGCATGTTTGTTATAATAAAGCAGCAATCTTACGACTTCTGTTATGTGGAACGGTAGGTAATATTTGTAACTGGTTGATTGGACAACTCGCATTAGGTTTTTCTTTCTGCAAATATTATAATTAAAATAAAAATAAAATAAAATAAAAGTATTCTTTATTTCTTAAAGGTTACAATTTTACATATATGAGAGTTTTCCCATTTAAGTAATAATACTTGTGTTAGGGAAGACCCGCTCTTTCTAAAGAAACGTACTTATGCTTTTAACCCGTGAGAAGGCGCGCTATGAGCAATTTGCTCACACAAAAAATTTAATTAAAAATTTTTTTGTCTTTCCCTTGCCACACCAATTCAAGCACTTAAGTACCTTCCTAAATATTCACCCCCTCTCCCCTGACGCAATTCTCGATCCACTCAGTGGCGTTGCGACCGCGCAGGAAGGTGTTTGTGGAGGCCGTGTACCAACGTGCGGCAATTTGCTCATCACGCGCCCATCCGTGTAAGTATTTATTTATGTGGTTTAAAAAGTTAGATTGTCATTTCTTCCATATTATTTTATTTGTTTGACTTATATTAGTTGATTATCATGTAAAAGCTCTTTAGTAATAATGTTATCATTTTTATTTTTCTTCTAGCTACACTACAGATACAAAATGGACGATCGAATGCAAGCACAAATTTGTTCGTGGTTGGAAGAGGATTCTGATGATGAATTGGATGCAGATCTTGAAAATGGGGAACAATATCGTGTTGACACCATAGAAAGCGATAGTTCTGCCATCCGTAGTCCTCACGAAACTGATACGGAGCAATCGTCGGATGAAAACGATGCTGATATTTCCTAGTCCCACGACTCAACAACAAAGTCAAAAAAACCATGTACTTCGTGCAAGCAATTACTTTGCACCGAACATGTAAAATACATGTGTTCAGTGTGTTTCGAGAGGCACATTAGTGTAGATTTAATGCAGGAATAACACTTTTTAGTTTTTGTTATGTAACAGTTTTTATTGTGATTTTTATGAAACGTGCCAAAAAAATTAATTAATACTAGGTTGTTTTATTATTTGCGTTAGAAGTTGCTATTGAATGAATGAATGAATGAATGAATGAAACACAAAACAGAGGTATAAAACTTAAAACTAGTTATAACAGGAGTAATGTACAACAAAGGCGGCCTTATCACTATGAGCGATCTCTTCCAGGCAACCTTTGGGTAAAGGACACTTGATCAAGGTGTAAGGCGGTGCAATGATACAATACTTATATACATAGGTACGAGTATAAACATTAATACATACATACATTCATTAAATTAAATATGAATACACTAATACATGTCATATACTAACAAATATAAACTACATAGACATACTTAAGAATAAATAATGTAACTATAATAAATAAATAAAGAGGATCTCAAATAAGTAGGTAGCATTATGAGAGTTGTAATGAAAGGACAGGTTAGGATGGGGTGGGGGGGAGGGGGGATTAGGGAAATTTGGTTCAAAGTGTAAGGAAATGTGCTTTAATTCTGGTTTTAAAGATGGGTAGGGAGTTGGATTGCCTTATGGACAGCGGTAAGGCGTTCCACAGCCTGATGGACTGTACGGTGAAGGATTGGGAATAGGATTCAGAGGAGTGAGGAGGGAACATAAGGTGGAGAAGTTTGGAGGAACGCATATGACCTCGGGTGGGCTGCAGAAACTGAAAACGCTCCTTGAGGTAAGATGGAGATTTGGGACTAAACAGAATTGTATACAGTAAAGAGAGTATGTGGGAGTCACGACGAAGTCGGATAGGGAGCCATTGAAGACGAGATCGGTATTCAGAGATGTGGTCATACTTACGCAAGCCGAAAATAATACGTATGCAGTAGTTCTGGAGACGTTCAAGTTTGTTAAGGAAAACCTCATTTAGGTCAAGGTAGCAGCAGTCGGCGTAGTCGAGAATTGGAAAAAGTAAAGATTGTACTAGCGCAATTTTGGTGGGTATTGGTAAGAAATTTCGGAGTCGATTTAGTGATCCTGCAGCTGCGAACAACTTCTTACTAACCTCAGCCACCTGAGTAGCCCAAGAGAGGGAGCTGTCGATATAAATGCCGAGGTTCTTAACAGATTTGCTATAGGGGATTGGGACTCCGTCAAATAGTACGCACGGTAAGGTACTCCAGTCGATTCTGGATAACAACTTTGAACTGCCAATTATTATAACCTGCGTCTTGTTAGGATTGACCAAGAGACCAAAAGACCTGCTCCAGGCCGAAATCCGGTCTAAATCTAAGTTAATGGCCTGTACAGCGCTGGGCAGATCACTTAGGCTACTTTGCGTATAAATTTGAAGATCGTCTGCATATAAGTGGTAGGAAGAAGTAAGATTATGTTTAATAGTTTTGATTAAAATTATATTTTTATTACTTACTAAACCTTGTGTTATTTATTTAAGTACATTATAAGCCAATAAATATAGAAACACTAGTTAATATGAACATTTATGATAGTGTGAGCAATTTGCTCGTGCGCGCCTACTCGTGTAAGAAAATAAGGCGCGCCTTCTCACGGGTTAAAATAAAGAGGTTTACATTATATACAATGTGTTTTTTTTGCTGTTCAAAGTGTGTGAGTGTGCGTGTGTGTGTGTGTGTGTGTGTGTGTGTGTGTGTGTGTGTGTGTGTGTGTGTGTGTGTGTGTGTGTGTGTGTGTGTGTGTGTGTGTGTGTGTGTGTGTGTGTGTGTGTGTGTGTGTGTGTGTGTGGGCGGGTGGGTGTGCATAAATATTATAATTAACTTACCGAAAAAGATTTGAACCACAATAACTAAACCAAAACTTAAACTAAACTAAAAGTATCAAGACAATAAAGTTGGGCAATTGAAAACATAACTGACGAAATTTAAACCATTGCTTTTAGTACGTTTAACATAGCACATGTAGTTTAAACTTCTAGTTTTCATGAGTTACAGAAATAGAATACAATGTGACTTTCAACATAAAATATTGGTTCAAGCCTTTCAGCTACTATTTATTAACAAGTTAAAATTGTAAAATATAGAATATAGTCAAGGTCCCAACGTTTTGTAGGTAGGTATAGTACCTATAGTTGGCGTAAAGGTGAATCCAACCACAGCAAGAAAGGTGCTCGGTAGCCACATTATTACAGCCAATATACTTACGTACGTCCAATGCTAGACATAGGCATATTGCATGTCTATGGTACAGCCTGAAAACCAGCGCTGCAGCAGCTGCTCGCGGCGGCTTCAGCATCATGCTGAATCTTATTGGCCAACTTTGGCGTTTCTTTCCTTTGTATCTTTGTATATGTGAAATGTATTGTGGTCAATATTTTTTTTCTAATCTATTCTATGTTTATACCTATGTATATAAGTATTGTATCATTGCACCGCCTTACACCTTGATCAAGTGTCCTTTACCCAAAGGTTGCCTGGAAGAGATCGCTCATAGTGATAAGGCCGCCTTTGTTGTACATTACTCCTAATATAACTAGTTTTTAAGTTTTATACCTCTGTTTTGTGTGCAATAAAAAGCATTCATTCATTCATAATATAATTACCCCATTCATGAAATCCTGAATAATCTTAACCTGAAATACGCACCACTACGCTGAAGTGACAGCTTGAGACACAACCGTGTAAAACACGCTGTAACGAGAGAGACAAGCAATAAAATTATTAATGGCGCTAGTTAACTGAACCCTGGCTCTTGGTTTAATCGCTTTAGGTTTGACCCAAATGGAGTTTGGTAGATCGAACCGTAATCTACGGATGTCCGATTTGGGAAAACGACTTGTACGAAGTTTATTACCTAGCATATGAAAATGTGGAGAGTTTTCTCTCGTCCTAGATTTTCGAGATATGTAGCTCAATCAATAGATAAGAATGCGCCGTCCATACGGGGGGTCGTGGTTCAAATTCCAGCGTGTATCTCTGGATTTTTCAAATCGGTATGCGTATTTTATATCATTAGCTGCGGCAGTATTTCCTGACGGCTATGACTTAGGGACCTTCAAGAAACGAGCTTACTCCTTCTTAAAAGGCCGGCAACGCATCAGCGACCTCTCTGATCTCGCAGATGTTCATGGGCGGCGGTGATTACTTACCAGCAGGTGACCCGCTTGCTCGTTTGCCGCCTCTAGTATTAAAAAAATATATATATCGAGCACTGATGACTCTACTGGTCTGCGGCAATCACTTACCGTCAGGTATTTCGTCTGCTCGTCTACCACCTATCACATAAAAAAGTCGAACTTTGGTTTGCATAAATTTGGTGTATCTGCGCATAAATGCGATGCGCATCGAACTTTGGTGCGCAAAATATTGGTGCACGTCGAGAATTACGTTGGTTGACTCCAATTACCCGGCTCGCTGGCGTAACGTGTTCTGTTAATGTCGTCGATCTGATTTTAAATTGACGCCCAGTTCCCAACCGATCGTTTAACAAAATGTTCGCACTTTACTGGAATATGCAAAAACGCTTTTGTAAACGTGAGGAAAGAAATGAAAAAAAATTGCGAAACATACATTAAATATAATATAATATACGAAACATGAATTATGTACTTATTTGAAAAATATGTACTTACGTTGAAATAACACGTACCTACGAGTCTTTGATCATAAAATCCGCAAGAGAGAGCTATTTGATGTTTTTGGTATTTAAAACCAATTAGTATGGTATGGACTAGGGTCGAAAATAAAATACTTACCTTACTACATTTTTGTTTTCGACCTTGATAGCATATTCGAAATTAAAAAAAATGTGTAAAACTAAATAATCATGATAGTGATAGCGTTGTTGAGTTTTCATTTTTCCATTCAGTTTGGAATTATAATATCGATGGTCTGATGGTTTAAGTACCGGACTGTGATCTGGGAGTCCCAGGTTAGTTTCCTGGGTCGAGCAAAAGTATGTTTCAAAGTTTTCGAACATCACTCAGGTTTGTGATCACCAATCCGCATTAGGCAAGCGTGGTGATTAAACCTAACCCCATCATAGTTGCAATGGCTTGATTTCTATGATGGAGGCCTTTGCCCTGCAGTGGGCAGTAGACTTGACTAGCCAAGACTTGTCTTATTGTCTTGGCTAATCTCTAAGCAAAACTGCATTAGCTGAAGAAAGGAAAAAAAGAACAGTGGCATCCAGAGAAGAAATTACAACCTTTTCTAATCTTAAATCGAAAAAAATATGCATAGATAGAAGTCATTGAAAAAGAGTGATAGTACAGATATGCCAAAGCATAGTTGTTGTAACATACCACTCTTTCAATGGAACTAACCCTTTTGATAACCGTGACCTAAAACAAAAAAATACAAACATGTTAGGTAACAGAAAATTATAAAGAATTAAAACCTATTATTATTTATTTATTACTTTTTTATACTATTTATAAACAGATTACTTCTTAAGACCATCACAAAGCATATTAGGTTTTTTAAAAAAATCCCAATATCTATCATGTAGAAAAAATGATAAATAATTAAATATGGTGGGTAATACCTCATTACTGGGGCATGTATTGCACGGGAATCGACACGAAAACAAAAGATTAATTTTTTTCTACCAATTCTATTATATAAAAAAATAATCGATACAGTAATTAACTAAGTCTAAGAAACACTAGGTCTTAAACTTGCCTGTCGTGAAATATATTAACGTCGTAACGCCCAGACAGCAGACACAATGGAAAATCAATTGTTTTATGCCTTTTAAAAGGCTTATGGGCCTTACGACGTTAAATACCTACCAATAATAACGGTTTCATCCACCTCATTACACATTCTGTCAAGTTAGTATTACCAACATTAGAATCTATCGATGTAAGTAGGTAATAGTAGGTAATACTGTGGTAACTACTAACATATTTTTTCACCTAAGTATTTTTAAGCAATATACTGTCTATCACATTAAAAAAACTACAAAATGGAAATAAATACAAAAAATATGTCCCCACACGAATCCAGAGTGACTAAATAGCGTATAAATATACCTCCTTTTCTCCACTCATTACGTTTAGTTACGACACGATAAAGCTAAGCATTTAACGGTTCATTAAATGGGGACTTAAGTAGAGTTATTTTTGTACGCTAAATCCGACCAACCGCTTAAAGTTGTTTTTAGCTCAACGACCAACTTCCGCCTGCCGTAGCTTCCCACTAGAGACAATTTATTTAGAGATCTTCCTTAGTTGATAAGTATAGTGATGTTAAGATTGCTTTATTTTAAACTAGTAGCCCGCCCTCACTTTGTTTCGGGACATTAGTTCTACTGATTACCAATAGATGACGCTATGCGTTGATTGAAATGCGTTAGTGTTTCGCCTTTTTCGTTTGTATATAAGGTGTGTTTATGTAAGGTGTCTTTACGCAATTACTTAGTATTGATAAAAAATGCAAATATCTCCCATTGATCAGTATAAAAACTCTTAACGGCTGTTTTTAAAGCCGGTGAACTCCAGCTTCAGTATTATTTAGTGTATTAAGTTTGATGTCTTAGAAAAATGTCGCTTTATTAGGTAAAAATATCGTAAACTCTGTTTTTGTATCTGAAAAGTGGGTTATTCACCAACACGACGTATATTTTGAAACTGGTTGATGCCTATAGATATCTAGTTTACTTTCTGTCACTTAATAAGATTTGTTTTTACTCAACTGCCCAAAATGCATATCCAGATGATGAAATAATACTGTAGGTACTCATTTTAATTTCCAGTCTCGTGTATCGAGTTGATGAATTACCCTAAAAAGTACCTATCTTACAGGGGGTGGTGACGCATACTAAAGCTCAAAAAAAAGCTTTAAATAATCATAATTAATTAGTTGATGTAAGAAATAACAAAATACTCAAATTAGTTTCTAAAATTGGCCTCTATTTTCGTAAAAATATAAAAAAAGCGTCTGAAATTCTGGCCTCGCCCATTGGTTGTGGGAATAAACCGCCAGACAAATACCCGACAGACAGGACTATCTTATTAGCAAAGGTGACGAAATAGTGATGTCATTTTGTTCTAGGTTCAATACCGTCTGCGCCAGGGATCACAAACCTTTAAAACGATAAAAGTTATGCATTTTTAAACATCGTATTATTTGTTTGCCTTATGTAATAGAAAGAAAGAAAGAAACGAAAAAAAAAATTAAAAAAGCGACATATTTTTTAAAATATTTTAATCGCTTTGAAAGAGCTGCTCACATGTATTTTGTGAAGAGTGATTGATTCGACGATGACAAGGATGAATAGAAGAAGACACAATTTTAAAGATTTTTACCTTCTTGTTCACAAATCAGGTAACTAAACTAAGTAAACGATAAATCTCAATAAAATAAACTTATTATTGATAAGAAATAACAGGGCGATCTATCAAAGTGAAAAATGAGGACAAAATACTCTCGCCTGACGAAAGTGATAATGTTCTTTAATAACTGAATACAAAAAAAAATATTTTAAGATAAATTTTTTACTATTTTTTCCGTTAGTAAAATGAATAATAGTGTCCCTGAATTAAGTATGTGCACTTTATAAAGACTCACAATGTACCTATATACTAGGCTTAATCAGGAGGTGATAAAGAACTGCTCATGCATGCATGTTAAAACTGACATGCCAACTTAGAATAAATTTTTATTCTTTAAGTGATCGATAACTTTATTGAAATTTGATAATTATTAAGACATGCAAAGTTTCAAACACTCGTCGCCTATGATACGCGTGCCAAAGTTCACGATCTCTGACTAAGTTGTGGGCGTCGACTCGCCGACGATGGGGAAGGAATGTCGGAGGTTAATTCTAGGATTGTGTGTCTAGATCTAATAAAGGCGATATCGTTTATATTGGACGTCTACTATGAAAGATGGATGGTTTTTTGACCCATTGCTTTTCAAGATCAAGTGTTAAGTTCATTTGCAGCAATGGTATATAAACGAGATCTTCGTAAATGGAAGATGATTCGAATCTAAACACGCACCTATCGCTTTTACAGATTCGAGTGAAAGAAAAATCATGAAGAAATTGGCACATTTCGATTAGTTTCTGCAAATGGGGGACAATTGTTTGAAAGATTATGTTTATCTTTTGTTATCTAGAAACGAGAAAAGAGCGAGCCGTTCACCCGATGGTAAGTGGTTAGTAATGAGCTCCACCCATGAACCTTTTTTTTTATGTGATAGGTAGCAGACGAGCAGGCGGATCACCTGATGATAAGCAATGCCGCCGCTCATGGACACCTGCAACACCAGTAGAGTTACAAGTGCGCTGCCAACCTTTTATCCCCTTCCCCCCCCCCGGGTGGGCCTCCGGTACCCTCACTCACTCGGCGAAACACAGCATATGGACTGCTTCACGCCGGTTTTCTGTGAGGCAGTGGTATCACTCTGGTCGAGTCGGCCCATTCATGCCGAAGCGGGGCTCTCCCACAATTAAAAGTCCCTTTTTTTTGGTTACCCAGGGGAAATGCGTTACGCATACCCGGGTTGTGTCGGACTCCCCCCCATATAAGGGCGGGGGGTTTACCGACTAAAACCCCTGGGACTCTCCCTCATCGTCCATCGCGGGAGATAGTCGTGGGGCAAATAGCGCGAAGCCCTCGCACCACGACGCCACCCATGAACCTGCTGCGAGGCTAGGGAGGTCGTTGCGTTGCTGACTTTTTAGCCACCATGTTTGTCTTGTGGAACTCTCTAATTACATGACTTATACAAAATCAAGAAATAAATGCGCCAGACAATCACACCAATCAACCTGGTCTCAAATTAGGGCAACCCCTGTACTATGAATACCAGGTGACAATAATTAACTAGGGGCGTCAACCCAGACCCAAAAAAACTTTGAAAATGTAGTTTCCTAAATTGACTTGGGGACCGGGCATCGAACCTGGGACCTTTCGCGCTTCGGCCGAACACTAAGCCACTGCGCCATCGATGTTTAAAATACCTTCTCTATTCTCATACATAAAACTAAACTAGTCTACCCGCTATTACATAATCCCTTGACTTCTCTCCTCTCTCTCTCAATAAGTTCACTACTAACTCTAAAACTAATTTGAGTCGTTCAACGGTTTGCTGGTAGGCTGTTAATTATACGGAGCTAAGTTCCTGCGCAGATGTCAAAGCTAATAACAATGTTACGAGTTACGACTAAATAACTGCGCAGTTCAGCAAAGCATGAACTGCTTAGTTAATTTGCAATTAGCTAAAGATTTTTGTCGAGGGACTGAATCTCCGTTTTTTTGGTAGGCAAGATTTACATCTTATGTAAGTAAGTATCAGCCTATATACTGTCCCACTGCATGGCAGAGGCCTCCATCATAGAAATCAAGTCATCTAACTAAGTCATCTAACTCAGTCGCTAACTATGATGGGTTTAGGCTTATTCGCCACGCTTGCCTAATGTGACCTGCACAAACCCGAGCTATGTTCGGAAAAATTAGAAGCATACTTTTGGCTCGACCCGGGCATAAAATACATTTTGACACAGAAGGCTGACTGCCCACTAAGAGCTAAAAATATGTCATGTACTCACGCATGCGCACTAACGGGCAAAAACGCCTTTTCGACCACATTAATCCTAACTTATGACATAAGATTGTCAAACTGTCGAGGTCTATGGTAGAGGCCGCGCGCTTATGTACTCATGCCGGGCAACAACCCTAGCATAATTATGTCAACGAACTCTTCTAAATTCAAAATTAGGTCAAAGTCTAACTTCTGTGTGTAATTATTTTGTGACCCAGGTTTCTTTTGTTGTCATTTTATCTTGTCTTGTCTTAAGTAATACGTCCCATAAATAGTTATGGTAAAATAACAAAAAAACCCGGGTATGGCTAGGTTTTCCTAACTGAATAGTTTGCGTATTTCTATATGAAAATTGGTAAGAACGAGATGTAGTTAGTAGTTTTATGTCATAAATCGCAAACTAGACTCTACAACAAATAAACTTAATTTTCATACATCAATGGTACCTACGGAACCCTTTGTTCGCGAGTCCGTCTCGCACTTAGCTGATTTTATTTTCATAGGCCAGTAGCACTACCATGAGTTTGAAATACTATCCTCGCTATCGAAAACTATCGCTTGGTCCCTTTCATTGTGATGCATTTGAAAGAGACAGAGCAATAGTTTACGTTATGTCAGTGTTCGATGTCAACTCATGGTAGCGCTACAGCTTACGTTTAGTATGTTTCCCTTGGGAACAAAGTCTTTTATAAAGACTGAGCTAATTCGACCGATAAAGACTCTTTATCGAATGAACAAAGAAAGCAAGCTGAACGGGCTAAGTAGTGTACGATGACGTCACACAGTCCCGCGGGGCAGAGTTGGTTTATAACTAACTAGACTGGCGCAGCGACTCAAAGTGAGCCTTGGCTTTCGATAGTAAGAGTCTCAGGTAGCAGACCAGCAGGCGGATCACCTCATGGTAAGCAATTGCCGCCGCCCATGGACACTTGCAACACCAGTGGAGTTAAAAGTGCGCTGCCAACCTTTTATCCCCTGCCCCCCCGAGTGGGCCTCCAGTACCCTCACTCAGTCGGCGAAACACAGCACAGGGGCTGCTTCCCGCCGGTTTTCTGTGAGGCAGTGGTATCATTGCGGTCGAGCCGGCCCATTCATGCCGAAGCGTGGCTCTCCCACAGTTGATGATATAGTAGGGGGGCAGACGAACATCCCATGGACAAGTGCGCTTCCGTCTTTAAAAAAAGAAATATGCTCGCTTTTTATTATAGCCTACGACCTTCCGTTAAGAAGACGCACGTTGTTATCGACTGGGCTACCATGGTCTTACACCTTGTTCCCTATAATAAATATCCTGCATACGAGTGCCTGGCCGATTGAATCGGACAAAACCCATTTTAATTACAATTAACAACCTGTCGCCAATTCCTAAAAACAACAGTCTTTTCCAATAAAAATACGAGTAAGTGGTAGTGATGGGTTGCGTTGAATAAAAATGTATATTTTTGATCGATATTTGTTTTAAAAATTAATGACCTTCAACCTGTTTTTTTTAATGTCAGACATGATGGCATGTATAAGTTAGTAAAAATGTTATAGTTTATTCAGCAATCCTGCGACAGATGTAAAATATTTGAAATATTTTTTAGGCGTGTAAAATGTTAAACAGGCTAAAAACGAACAGAAATCTCTGTTCTGTTTGTACTTCAACCTCTAGTTAAAAATTCGAAAGTGCATCCTAGTTTTTTTTTTTAGTTTTTGTAAATAATAAACTAGAATATTATTTGGCAGCGGACTTGTGACTCTACTGGTGTTGCAGGCGTCTATGGGCGGCGGCAATCGCTTGACATCAAGTTATCCGTTTGCTCGTTTGCCACCTAATACGTAAAAAAATATCATCATCATCATCATCAAATGATATTAAACCAAGGTGAGAATCGATAAAATAATTGTGACAGATTTGTATACATTGTACGAGTATTATGGTCAGGTCAGGCAGTCAGGTAAGGTATCATGTACATACCTACAAAGGAACACAAATAGGTAGTTATTTGCAGTAAATTTTATCCTTCTAGAAGAGAAATTTCTAACTAAATCGATTTCAATCATTTTCTTGTAATTAAATCGAGATTCATTTCACATCTCTACTACCCAGTGGTAAAGGTAAACATTAATTCCCCATGTCCACACCGCTAATGGTAAAAACACACCGGGCTAATGGGACTTTTTACCCTCTTCCATTGAAGAGCCTCGTTGATGAGGTGGATTACTGAGCAGGACAAAAAACCCCTGATGAGTAGAATGACTGGCAAATCAACGAGAATAAATTATATTTTTTCTTTTCTGTTTTATGTCCTTAGAAAAGACCACTGTGCATTCTGCAGTATTTAACGTAACGTTTTACAATATTTTAAATTATTTATATAAATATGTCGTTGTAAAATAGTGCTCCTTTTGTATGTGATAGGTAGCAGCCGAGACGGATCCCTTCTGGTAGCATTGGCAACCAAGTTTCACAACCAAATGCCAAAGAAGAACTACCTAACATTCTTGCTACTCAACCAGTTGCCAAACACGATAGATTTTTCTTTTCTCGCTACTGGTTGCGTACAAAGAATTATTTTATTAGTAAGTATAAGATTATGTTATGTTAAGAGGCATTACTTTTCATATTAAAGTTTGTTTGTTACACTACTATGGACTAAAATAACAGCTCATGCGCTGTTTTTCGTCGAGTGAGTGAAGGTACTGGAGGCCCAATTGGAGGGAAAGGGGGTTGAAGGTTGGCAGCTCACTTGTGACTCACTGGTGTTGCAGGTGGCAATGTATGGCGGCAATCGCTTGCCATCATGTGATCTGTCTGTTCATCTGCCACTTATCACATAAAAAAAAAGTTCAAAATATATCATCGCCAGTCTCCCCAAGAATGCACACATAAATAATAAGAAAGTAGGCCACAAGAGATCCCGACCTCATTACTTATTAAACGCGCGTTTGGATTCTAAGATATTGAAATAGGTTTTAACGAAATTGAATTTATAATTTGATGGCGAAAAATATTAAGGGCGTCACGAGTGAGGAGTCCCGTCGAGCTTGTGATTTATGATTGGAGTCTTCAATTATTTCGACATCCTGTGTATTTTGACAACGAGAAATCTTTTTAGGGTTTCGTAGGTTTCACGAAATTTTATATCACATTTTCGAACATAGTTCGGGTTTTTGATCACCAATCCGAATCAGGAAAGCGCGGTGATTAAGCCGAATCTTATTATAGCCGTGAAACAGAGGTATACAGTTTTTTTTGCACACGACAACTTAGAGAACATATTAGGCTTTACCTACTTACTTTTGACGAAAATCTACTTTTACTTTTAAAGGAAAAATCGGTCCTTAAAGAAATAAATTGGGGAGTTACAGTTTTATTGTACATCAATGAAATTCAAAAAGTTTCAAATCACTAAGCACCTATACAAATAGATTAACCCTAATTCTTAGTACCCAAGTTAGGCCTTCCTTCCAAAATAGCACATTTTAGGGCGATAGCAATTACAAAAGCGTCTACGAAAGTTTCAGTGAACGATGGAGCAAATTAAAATACTTTTAACACTAAATTAAAAGTATCCGCAAGGAAATTTATCTACTCACAAACTTTTCACTACAAATTAGAAATTAACCTCGTGGACGTTAGCAAAACGATTCGCTATAGTGATGGAACTCAAGCTTTTTAATCAAGTCACTTGAGTCATTTTTAAATTTCACTCGAGTCATCGATAATTTGATTGATCAACATCATTGAAATTCATTTCTTATTTGCAGTATTAGCAGTATCGTGACTCTCCCGCACTCGTTGTCTTTATATCTATCTGTCTAATAACAGTTACTGCCAAACCATAATGAAATTGTATGATTTTAATGTAGGTAGGTATTATATTTATACCACCACCATTTTTTTTATGTGTTTTGAGTGAATAAATTGGATTGAATTGATCGTCATGACGTCATCATCACTCAAGTGACGAACAGAGATAACGTAATAAATTCTGAATATAATTTTAAAATCAAGTTAAGTTATCTGATACCTTTCTAAACAATGTAAATGTCACGATAAGATATTACCTATAACCTTTTCAAAATACAGTATAAAAATCCTATTTTCTGCCAATAAAATATTCATTTAACCACCGACTGCTGATGTCTTACTACATCGCTCGACTAAAATGTATTTTCTCTCTCTTCATATCCTCTACTGTGCAATCGGAGATTAAACGGGCTGAAGCTCTGAGTCACTTGAGTGATGTTTATATTAAGTTCACTCAAGTCACTTGCGCACGGTCGAGTCACATCACTACGATGAACTGCTCAACTTTTAATTGAACGCTTAACAAACTAGATTACTTAAGATTTTATTAAATTTGTTTTTGAAATAAAAGTTACATGACCTTTGAAATTATGTTACGCGTTAACGCTTCCATAGTCTCCTCCGATTTTAGCGTGTGGGAGTTACACGTTAACGTACACGTAACGTGGGGTTACGTCCAAAGCATTGGAGCCCGGAGGGTTCTTAGACCATAATTCAGGATTTGGGGAACCTGATAATTACTTACATGAAGCGACCTGACCCTTTAACAGTGTTTCAGACCAACTGAATCACAGTTACGTATCAGAAATGCAAAAAAATACTCATACAGGGTGTATGTGTACACATTTCACATTAAACATGCCTTTAAACAACCATTCTGAACCACAATTGGGCATAGTTTAGCAAACTAGAACCAACCCGTAAAAAGTTACTTTCGAGATGGTTAAACTTTTTATGTAAAAAACATAGTGGAGAGTCAGGGTTAAATGAGGGTTGTTCCTTGTTTACAAAACTATGTCCAATTTTTGTATGACTTTTGGAAAATTTATCGACTCCTATTAAAAAAAAATGTATGCAAATTTCCCAAAGTCATAAAACAATAGAAACACTATTTTCCAAAGTGAAAAAATTTAACCTTTAAACATTGTATGTAAGTACGTATAAATAATTATTAAATATTGAAATTTCACTTTTTTTTATGAGGGCAGTAATGTTGTTCTCGGTTGGTAGAAAACGTGGTTAAAGTAACAACATGTAGGTACTTTTAAAAATTCAGTATCCCATGCTCGGATTCGAACCAACGAGCGACGATAGCAAAAAAGATTTATTCATAATTATGTAAATGCCAACATTGGTCATACATATATTCACACAGCTTAAACAAGATACTCACATATCTCCAAATAGAATGATCTTTGTCGCAATCCGACGCAATCGGGCGGAAAATGTTATATTTCGGCAAGAATTGAATTTGATTCAGCAATAGTGTGGCTTGTGTGAAGTCGCGTAAAATATGTATGAGCTCCAAGTGTGGAGCGTTGGTTCATGCCCGTAGGCTGTTGAGTAATGTTGTCGAATTTTCGCTCTTTTTTTATGTGATAGGTGGAAGACGAGCAGACGGATAACCTGATGGTTAGTAATCGCCGCCGCCCATAAGACACCCACAACACTAGTATCACAAGTGCGCTGCCAACCATTAACCCCCTTTCAAATCACTCACTCGACGAATCATAGCACAGTCGCTGCTTTACACTGGTTTTGTGTGAGGCCGTGGTATCATTCCGGTCAAGCTGGCCCATTCATGCCGACGCGTGGCTCTCCCACGATTAAAATGATGACTGCTATAAAGCGAAGGGTAGTGGGCCGCACTTTAAAGCGACGGCTGAGTTTGGGATCCCGGGTCGGGTGGAAAAATTGTACTTGAGTTTCACAGTTAGCCCTAAGTCTGAAAGTTGTTCTTGTAACCTTGTGCCTCGGATACCACGTTAAGGTGTTCGAAGAAACCCAAAAGGCAGAACACTTGCGCAATGCAATCGAACCCAGCGCCATCTCTTAATTTAGTTTAGAACTAATAGTAAATCAAGTCCGCGAAACGTAGTCAATCACGGTTAAGAGAATATGTAGGAAACCGCCTATTCGTTCACCTTGAACCAAACCTCACATATGCAAAAGCAAGCCACAACCTCAACGCGAAATGAGATTCTTACGTTAAACACAAAAACATTCTTACTATCACCGCGATAGAGTGCAGATTGCATCGCTTCTCCTCCATCGGCAACCACTGAAAGTTTCGGAGAATTTCGCGCTCAGGTACCACCGACTGGTAACTTTCTGAAAGTCGACTTATACTCGTTAATATTAGACTAGAGGCCTGACCGCAGCTCTAGTATTTACAATTCAAAAGCAGATTAAGGATGTATTTGAAAATACGTGAGATGGTTTTTTAAAGTAGACCATAAAGTAAAGTATCAGCTTATTTACTGTCCCACATCATAGCAATCATGATACGGCGGCCAATCTTAACGATTAGCCACGTACATACGTAGAATATATTACATTATTCAAGTATGTGTGCAAACACAGTGTGTATGCCTCTTAATAAATATTATAAATACAGATAGATTACAGAAGAATTACAAATACATAAAATAATTATCCTGCCATCTAGAAACAAAACAGATAAAAATGTAAATAACAGGCCAAGTTTTTTTTTCGGCCAAGATCTTGTGACTCTACTTGTAGGAGGTGTATATAGGCGGCGGGAATCGCTTACCATCAAGTGATCCGTCTGCTCGTCTGCCACTTATCATATAAAAAAAATTGAGTCGGCAGAAATACTTACATTTTATGAAAATGTCAACAGTCTAGCGTCACGATTCTTGAAATACATGCTGGTGACAGACAGACGGATAGGAAAGTCGTAGCAATAGCGTAATAGGGTTTTGTATTTACTCTTTGGGTACGGTACCCTAAAAATGACAGCCATACTATTTCCTATATACAGTCCAATACTGAAAATCAAGAAAATTGTTAGAATTATTGCACGAGGCAGAAAGATTCTCGAAAAATGCTCAGTTGAACTGTGATTGAGACAAATCCTCAGGAAGAAGTCAACTTCCCTCGCTAATTCCAGCTCTTAATTTGGAGTCAACATTGACATCGTTGGAATACTTCGCAATCAAGCGCGAGCAGGGTAGGGCAGGGAAATGTGGAAGACGAATTTCAAGACATCCGTCTCTCAGCGGAAGGTATAGTACAGGAACTAAGAGTGAGTCATCTTCCACAATGAAATGGATCTATAATGCGTCAAGAAAATCTTGAAAACTATTTTTTTAAGTAAATATTTCACTTAAAAAAATCCTCGGAGGGTTCAGGTGGGTGGTTCCTCCGAGGATTTTTTAAGTGCAATATTTACTTGAGAATAATTTGCAAAGAATTGCTATACCAAAAATAAAAATTAACTATTTTTTTGGTAACTAACGCAGTTCCCATGTTTTACAGCCAATGTGGTTCAACCATTCCCTATACACTAACATCAGATTACGGACAGACCTGGATGGGCGTGCCCTGGTTCTGGGCCAGAGGGGGGCATAGCATATTTCTACCAAGCTAGGTGCTTATAAAGAATAAAAACACTTAAATTAAAATAGGTATGTTTTTATATAAATTCTTTAACTACCTAGGTCTTTTTTGTGATAGGTGGCAGACGAGCAGACTGATCACCTGATGGTAAGCTATATACACCTGTAAGACCAGTAGAGTACAACCGACCTTTGACCCCTTTCTCCCCAAATGGTTTGTTTCATTTCTATCGGTATTAGTAGGGACGTCAACATGATCCAGTGGCTTGCTCAGCATCACGACTCCGCGAGGGAAAAAATCCTACTGGGTGTCCTGGTAGGTCGCGCATTTGGGAAGGGCTGCATTGCGCCAAACAATTTGGCTCAAAGTGGCGAGCGCGATTTGCGGTACGGTCCAGTCCCGGCTGTGGGGTATCCGACCGCGTTTGCTCTGAGATGGACACCCCAGGGGTTTTGGTTAGGGTAAGACCTTGCACACCTCCCACACACCACCTTGTCCCCCACATGTGGCAAGGTGAAGGCCATGATGGTTTCCCCTGGGAATAAAGGGGGGGGGGGGGCAGCTGAACTTATCCCCCGAGCTACAATCGCTTAATAGTGAGTCACAGGTTCACTTGAAACCCTGACACAAATCCTCAAGGAAGAAGTCTTCAGCTTCACTAAACCCGCGGTTAATTTAGACAGAGACAACATTGGCATCGTTGGAGTATTTCGCAATCAAGCGCAAGGAGCAAGGAAATGTCGCAGATGAATTTCAAGACATCCGTCTCTGTCAGCGAAAAGACATAGTGCGGGAAATAATAGTGAGCCATGTCCACAATGAAATGGAACTGAACACGACAAAAGATTATTGTGGTAATATTTACTCTCAATAAATATAAACTCTAACAACTGAAGATTAAGGTGAAGTAAATGTACTAACTAAAATTCTTTGACACATCATTCGGAAGGGACTTTGAACGTAAGACCTTTTCTTAACCGGGAAAATGTTCTCTGCTCTGATAGGGCTAAATAAATAAATTATACGTAGGTATTTTTTTTCATAACATGGCGGTGTCCTCCTGTATAAGGATAACTTCGCCAATATCTAGTGAAATAATAATTGATATTTATTTTACAAACTTTTTTGTGATTTGTCAAATATATTTTCCTCTTCCTTCAAGGAAAAGATGAAAAATGTTAATGATTTTTAAAGGAAAACACGTGCCTTGTTAAAACTTTTAACCAACTGGTGGTAGCCGAAACGTGTAACTGAGTTAGAGATTGAAGTTATTTGAATTAGGTAAAGCTACTACTTATCTACTTTGTGATAAAAACTGGTTACTTTAAAAATGGCTTACCTAAAATACGACGATTACGTAAAGACATCAACACAACTCAAAATTAAATAATTTGCCAATTTTTGTGTAAGTCTGTCTATTATGGCACTGTTGTTAGCTCTGATCAAAATATTAAAGTACCTACCTTGAAAACAAAATGAGGTTTTTTTATGTGATAGGTGGCAGACGAGCCGACGGATCAACTGATGGTAAACGACTTGCCGCCGTCCATAGACACTTGTAACGCCATTAGAATCACAAGTGCGCTCCCAACTTTAAACCGTCTTTCCCCCCAATTGGGCCTCCGATACCCTCACTCCCTTGGCGAAACACAGCGCAGGCGCTACGTCACGCAGGTCTTATGTGAGTTTGTGGTTTTGATTATTAAACCACAAACTCACGGAAAACTCTTAAAGAGGTTAAGACCGCCTTATTGTACTGTTTATCGGTGTTGTTTCACTATATATTATATTTCTGTGCAATAAAAAATATCTATCTCTATTATTTTTTTATCAGTTTCATTACTGCCAGTTTGTTCACTGTGGTCGGATGCCGCAAACTTGGTAATACACTGGGCGCATACATCGCGTTTGAGACAATAACTTAGAGATTTGTCCTCAAATGAGTTTCTCTCAACTTAATCTTCAGCACACTGAATTTGGTAGGGGATACTGACGTCGGTATAATTTAACATTATGTCCATAGATTTTTTAACATTACCCCATTTTGACGATTCCTCTGTTTTGGTAGTTACAGACTAAGTGAAAAATTTCCTTACCTGAAACAAATAAAAACATGTTAGTCGAGGAATCATGGTAACATTATACTTTTAGAAATTTGCCGAAAGATTTTAGATGAATAAGCTTTATGTGAAACAAATAAAGAAGACTTTAGGTTTCATATGTGTCTTCATATGTAATCGCAAAATGTGTTCACGTATACAAGGCTTTATACGATAAAATAATTAATGGTATTGTCAACGGGCAGATACAACCCGCGACTTCACGCGTGGAATCATGGTAACATTATAGGTACTATTAGAACCCCTTTACAACCTTTTTGCAATTAAAAGTAGAATAAGCTTTAAGTGAAACAAAACTAGATATCGATACATCCAATTTCATTATATCGTGATAGACATTTTGCTTCAAAAAGTAAAACGTTATAGACAGGCAGTTACTTTCGATACTAATATTATATGGAATTCATTATTTATTTCTGATTAAAGGTCAGATTTTTCAAATTAATAACATTTTTTAAGGTATTGTAAACATATTTATTCATCATGTTGCCAAAATTGTGCATTTGATTTCATAATTTTAAGAATAAAACACGGGTGTAAATATAAATGGCTGCCTACCAAATGGCAATGATGAAACCCCGAGCTACGTTTAGAAAATTCGAAACATACTTTTTGCTTGTGAAAGAATACTCTTTTCAAACCTCAGAAATTCAATTTCAGAAAGATAATTACTACCAGAAAATCGCATTTCACCAGCAAATTAAATAATACAACATCGAAAGTATAATAAATGGTTCGGTTGCCAAATCTCCAAAAACCATCACATTGCTAAATGATATGGGTAGACACAGCGGCCGCATTCCGGGGAGCCCAAAGCTATTCATCATGCTGAAGGTTTTTCGCAGAATTTCCTCAAACTTGGCAGGTATCTCTACGTGTGATAAATTTGATTCTAAGATCCTTAGAGAATTGTTCCGTATGTGTTGTGAATGCTACTGGGCGAGTATTTAAAAGAACATGAGTGATCATAAAACTTACCTTAACATTTTAGCGTAGAGTAGGTAATTTGGGTAAGAATTTATCGTCAGATTTTGGATAATGTTCAATATGATTTATTTATATATGTTCAATATGATATATCTTTTAGTTAGTTATCTAGTCTTCATGATTTTCTTCTATTCACTTTCACTAGGTATGTGAAAAACATACGAATATCTACAAAGAGGTAACCCTAGCCAGAATGCCAATGGCATCTTTAACATTTGCTCAAAGACTAACTAGGCACTTTATTAAATGGCTGTTTTCGCCGTAGCGACAGACGAATCTATTAAGCAAATGGCCGCAGACGCCTACTGGCTACCCACTGACTTAAGTAGGAACTGGTCCATTTTGGTAGCATTCCAGAGTAGATTACGTTACGTAGGTAGGTATAATACGGTCGGTCGGGATTTTGGGCTTTGTAGCATTCGTGTTTTTTATCTTTTTCACAGAGTACTACGGTATGTGCTCAGTACAAGCAAAATACAGTAATTTGACTAAGAATCCCTGGGCAAGTTTATTTTTAGTGATAGGTAGACAACGAATCACCTGATAAGCTTGCCGCCGCCCATAGACACCTAGCAACAGCAGTAGATTCACAAGTGCGCTGCCAAACTTTGACCCCTTTTCATCCAATTGGGCCTCCGGTACCCTCTCACTCGACGTGACACAGGGCAGGCGCTATTACACGCCAGTCTTCTGTGAGGCCGTGGTCTCACTCCGGTCGAGCCGGCCCATTCATGCCGAAGCGTGGCTCTCCCACGGTTAAATTCTTAGGTTGATCAAGAGAAGGTCAAAAAACATAACCGAATCACACAACTACCCACCGTCAATATACCATCACTATTAGATCTAAGTAGGATCTGCCCCATTTTCGTGGCATTCCTCGCCGTGTAGATTACTAAACTAGTGATGTCACTCGCATATTAATTGCATTTGAAAACTTTAGGAAACTTGGATCAAGATTTGGAGCGCTGGGACGCTGGATGGACCAGGTCAAGAAAAATCTGGATCAAACCTTCAAAGGCTGGATTGGCAAGGGGCGGTGGAGAATAGAGCGGAATGGCGAATGTGTCGGAAGCCAAGACCCACTTTGGGTCACTTAGCTAACGTGGTAAGAAAGTGGTCACGCTTGATAACACTGTGATAATAGAATATATATACCTAGATTTGCTTTATACAAAATGTAAAAGCAAATTTAGTCGATCAAATAATCAATAAAACTGTGAACCTTCTTTTATGAACAAACACACCAAAACACCCAATATCGTACACACAGGAAAACACAATTTTCTTTTATCATTTCTGCCTGGCTTGGAAATAAAACTGTTCACTGACTAACAAAGAACGTTTCGTATTTTTATTTTGTGTCATATTTTTTAATACATTTGCACGTTCGCACGTGAAATACAATTTTGTTTCTATGCCATATTGTTTACTAGCGGCCGCCCGCGACTTCGTACGCGTAGAGTTGGACAATCCACACAACATATTTTTTTAAATTGTAGCCTATGTAATATTCTGATGTACCTACAAGCTATAATATTTAGTACTAGCGGCCGCCCGCGACTTCGTACGCGTGGACTTAATTATTGACACTTACCGTCATATTTTGGACAATCCACACAATATATTTTTATAAATTGTAGCCTATGTGTTATTCTGATGTATAAGCTATATTGTGGTAAAGTTTCATTCAAATCCATTCAGTAGTTTTTACGTGAAAGAGTAACAAACATCCATACATCCTTACAAACTTTCGCCTTTATAATAGTAGTAGGATTATAAAGTTTGATTAAAATCCATTCAGTAGGTTTTGCCTGAAAGACGAGCAAACATCCATCCATCCATACTTACAAACTTTCAGGTAATATAATATTAGTGGGATCTATCCTGTACCGTGTCGCAGTTTAAACCAAAATCGCCAAAGTTTATTTTTGTATGAAATAGGAAGGCAAACAAACAAGCGGGTCACCTGATGATAAGTGATCACCACCGCCCATGGACAATGGACATCAGCTACATCAAAAGAGTGAGAATGCATAATCCGGCCTCTCTAGGAAGATAAAGGCAATAAATAAACATACATTATTGCAAAGTAATATTGTACAATGGAAAAAAATCCATTCAATAAAAACGGGCACGCTGCAACCAAAAGCAAGTTCAATAAAACAGAAACGAACAATTAAGAATCGCCGTTTATCCTTTCGGAATAATAATTAATAACCGTTAACAATGAAAGCAAAGTTAAATCTTTATTAATTCCTCATATTCTGAACATCGCTGCTGACGATTAAATCGAAACGATTCAGCGAAATGCTCAATTGTTGAAACATGTGGAAATGCCGAAGATATTTTTTATTCGTAGTAAAATCGAACTCAATATTTCAATGTATAGTCTACACTATTCCCTCGATATAGAGTTTAAAGTCAACTAAACAATTTTGAGCATTTTCAGAAATTGTGTACGATTAGCTATTAAAATTCGACGTACGTACATCACTAACCACTTCCAATCAAGCCAACTCCTTGCCATTATCATCTTTATGCCCTTGAGGCTAAGTCTATTTTCCCTCGGGCAACCCCATTTGTGAATTACCCATTTTCGCCAAACTAATAGTTTCGCTTGATCAAGTCCTTCCGCTGAAGAAATTGTACAGACAATCCTAAATTGCGGAACATTTGTATGCATATTACTACTGTGTGAAGGTTCATTTTTGTATGGTGTTTTGTCATGTGTAATCGTTTTTGAAGTTTCCTCTGTTGGTTAGTTAGGTATAGGCATACCTACATATGTGTATCATTAAGTGCCTATCAGAATAAATGTTTGCAGTCGACCACTTTTCGACCTTAATGTGTGAGAATAAGGTCTTTTACAACTGGTTCTCAACCTGGATTTGGTTAAATTTGATTGACTATACTTTGTTTTTAACCCCCGACCCAAAAACGATGGGGTTTTATATATTTGACGTGTCTATCTCTGTGTGTGTCTGTCTGTGGTAATGTAGAGCTCCCGAACAAATGCAGCGTGAATTTTGTTTCTTTTCGTTTGAAAGGTTAAGACGAAACGTCAAGCAGTAAGTACATAGGTGCAGACAGCCGCACATCAGGTTACTACAATCTGTCAAATTTCTTCAATCGAACCTCACCTTTATGTCAAACGTGTTTGGTTCAATCAAAGATTTTACACTATAACAAGATGGCGCACTTATTACTTACATTCGAGCCTCGCGAGATGTCTATATATTGGTTAGCGTCCTACTCTAATAAGGTGACCACACGCTTTAGCGTTTCGATTACTATTATTGTAAGTCAAACTTAGACCACCCACGTGGGAGTCGGACATTGCGTTCTCTAGGAAACTCGTGAAGCCCATTCAAACTAGAAGGGCTAGCACGAACGTTTCAAAGTACCTATCGTTTGAGTATTTATAAGCAATTTTGTAGAAAAAACACAAGTTCCAAATTAAAATTCCTTATCTATACTAATATAATCTATACTCTATACTAATATAATAAAGCTGAAGAGTTTGTTTGTTTGTTTGTTTGAACGCGCTAATCTCCGAAACTACTGGTGCGATTTGAATAATTCTTTTTTTGTTGGATAGTCCATTTATCGAGAAGGCTATAGGCTAAATAACATTACGCTATGACCAATAGGAGCAAAGACAGAGCGGTAAATGTGTAAAAAACGAGGAAAATTATTCATTTTTGAAGGCTTTCTTTGCGTGCGCTGCGAAAACGGTTCAAGATACACAAAAATATGTATGAAAGAATTATTCCTCTATACATGATCTAAAAAAAAGTCCGCGACGGCATATGTCTATCTTTTAAGGTTTAGTCACAATGACCGTTTTTATGGTACCAAATTTGGTCGAAATAATTTGTTTAAGTTGTATCAACATAATAATATTAAGGGGGTTGTAAGGGGTTAAAAGGGGGGTAAAAAGTTACTTTTCCACGCGGACGAAGTCGCGGGCGGCCGCTAGTTATGTATACGTACGATACGAAGAGACTACCGACTTTTCGAAAAGTTTGTGCTAGCCCTATTAGATTTTCTATTTACCTACCTATAATAATACGCTCTGCGGCACATTCAACCGGCCATAGCGTATTATTCATACAAACGTACATACTTTACGATTTGATAAATTATAAATAAAATAGATTTATTGCTACACTTTTTACGTAACATGACCTTTTTATGGTCGTCCATTATCATGCAATTTATTCGACCATAAAAGCTTTCCGATTTGTCCAAAAAAAATAAAAAAGTACCTAAATCCGTCTTTAGATGACAAGCGAAATGGACACCCTACTCAATGCAAAAAAAAAATCTTTGACTAAATACTTACTTATGAATAAAAAATCGGTAAAAAACCTTTTAAGTTAAACGGTTTTACCTTATGTGCACTGAAAACTAGAAAATAATAATAACAATTAGGTATTCTGAACCTCTAGTACAGAAATATTTTAGTACTAGGCAGAATAGCTTTTAGGCATATTAGACTAAAATAAAAACGTGGGGCCCATTAACTAACTATTGCTGTAATACTTTCTTCTATACCTACTAAGTGTGGATTGCATCGACTTACTATAATCGTAACTGGAGATTTTGACAATCAATAACCAGCCGTAGCGGCTTCACCAGCGCACGCCGAGCTCATGATCTACCAAAGTATAAAGATATGCCAAGATATTGCCATAGGTAGGATTTCAGAGGGGCCCCACGTTTTTATTTTAGTCTAATATGCCTAAAAGCTATTCTGCCTAGTACTAAAATATTTCTGTACTAGAGGTTCAGAATACCTAATTGTTATTATTATTTTCTAGTTTTCAGTGCACATAAGGTAAAACCGTTTAACTTAAAAGGTTTTTTACCGATTTTTTATTTTCTAGTTTTTAGTATTTCACGAAAATGCCTACCGAATATTCTTCATTCTATTTAATTCATTTAGTGCATAATTATTACATGGTTTTTGACCTGATAATTTATTACAATCTAATTCCTCAATACATATCTAGCCTTTCCAGAGACTTGACTCAACTTAGAGCCACGTATGCTTGCCCTTTCTCAAACAATTTTGAGCCCAAATACGCTACTGCATGGTCGACTGTGCTGCCCATGACAAAATTAAGGATAACATGCTTCTTTCAACCGTACCATAATTGAATTTTACTGGAAACTGTATGACTTTCAGGTGTATAACGTGAAGGCTCTGCCAAAGTCAATCTAAACTGATGATACAACTGTTTCGTACATTTGGGTTCGACGGAACTGGGGCCAAACAATTTCTGCAATGTGGCCTATAGCAATATTTACTAATCCTTTTGTCCGGGAGAAGACGAAGTCACAACTGAGCTTCTGAAAGCTGCCGGCAAGCCGGTGCTGAAGGAACTTCGGCGTATATTTAACTTGGTTCTTTTCTCCGGGAGAACTCCTAGGGCGTGGCAGCGGAGCATGGTCGTATTGTTTTTCAAGAAAGGCGACAAAACCTTACTGAAGAACTATCGACCAACTTCACTCTTAAGTCACGTTTATAAGTAGTTCTCGAGAGTCATTTCGAATCGCCTTACACGAAGACTTGACGAAGCTCAACCTGCAGAGCAGGCCGGGTGCCGACGGTTAGCACCATAGACCATATTCCCACCGAATTAGCAAACTGAAGTGGCAGTGGGCTGGTCATATTAGCCACAGAACTGACAACCGTTGGAGCCATAAAGTCCTTGAGTGGAGATACTTCATATAACCGGGACTAAACGCGACGAAATTTAATAAGTACATTCTAGCACTTACTGCTTGACGTTTCGACTGCGTTACAACAGCCGTGGTCACAAGCGAACTGGAGGCGCACGGCGTCGTCTGCTACGCCCGGCTTGTGCATCTTCGGATACCCTCTCGTTTTCGATATTTGCACTGCCACTAAATAAACTGTCAGTGAAGTCACTCCGACACACTACGCTTACAGTATCTGGGTTGGATGTAATTTGTAACGGCAAATGGCGAGGTTTACACTTATTAATCACTGGATTCCACGCCGATGATAATTTGAACCCGTCTTCACGATTGAAATTCCGGTATTTCTTAATCTCAATCGCCTCACGTACCAATCTCGTGTGGTAATGCCGATCAGTAGAGAGGATTTTAGGCGCGTGAAACTCCATCCAATGATTAACACCGCTTTCCAACAGATGTTCTGCTACTGCCGATTTGTTAGTCTGTCGATTTTTTACAGCTGCGATGTGTTCTTTGACTCTTTCTGCGATTGTCCGCTTCGTTTGTCCGATGTACGAACTACCACAGCTGCAATCAATTTTATACACACCCGGGGTCTGAAGCGGTATAAAGTCCTTCGGTGAGCGCAGACGCTTTGAGATTTGGCATAACGGAGTATATACAGTCTTTATGGAGAGGTTTCTGAGGACTGCTCCAATTTTATCCGTTACGCCTTTGATATAGGGAAGGAAAGCTGCCTGGCGACTAACTTCTGGACATTTTTCTCCTCTACACTGCCTTCTTACTCGCTGCGACACCTTATATCCGTTTCGTTGTAGTACCTCCTGAACATGAGTGAGCTCGGACTGCAGGTGCTCAGGGTCACAAAGGTTGTGAGCTCTGTTAGTTAACGAAGTCATCACGGATTGAAGATGCCGAGGATGATGATGTGAAGAGGCCAGTAGGTATCTGTCTGTGTGTGTCGGTTTCCGGTAGACTGTGTGCCCCAATGTACCATCATCTTTTACCTTAACCAGCACATCCAAGAACGCCAACGAACGATTAGTTTCCATTTCATAGGTGAACTTTACTTTCGGGTGGATTGAGTTCAGATGTGATATATATTGCTCGACCTCCTGCTGACCTCCATTAATGATACAAAATATATCATCAACATCAATATTATTAAATTTCGTCGCGTTTAGTCCCGGTTATATGAAGTATTTGTATAATGCAACGCGAAAGTTTAAAAACATATCCTTGAGTGGAGACCGCGACTCGGCAAACGTAGTGTTGGACGCCCTGCTACAAGATGGGATGACGACATTCGAAGGCTGGCTGGAGTGAGCTGGATGAGAGTGGCCGAAAATCGGGAGCGGTGGCGTGCATTGGGAGATAGAAGAAAGTATTACAGCAATAGTTAGTTATGGGCCCCACGTTTCTGGACTATCAATAAGCTTATGACTCCATCAAGACCTGGTCTGTTTTCGAGGCCTTGCAGAGGTGCCAAGTCGATTGGCGATATATAGAGGTGCTGAGGTGTCTGTATAATACCGCTAATATGTCCGCAGTAATCCAAAATTTCCAAACTGAGCCTGTCCTGCTGCGACGTGGGTGTGAGACAAGGAGATGTTATCTCTCCGAAACTCTTCTCTGCTGCGCTGCGGGACATGTTCAAAACGCTAAACTGGAAAGAGCGCGGAATCAATATTAATGGCGAGTACATGTCACACCTACGATTCGCAGACAACATTGTCATCTTGGCGGAAACCTTAAATGACCTACAGGAGCAGCAGGAGGTGAGCAGCCTAGCTGAATCTTCCAAACACGTCGAACTTCTGATGAACTTGGATAAACCAAGGTCATGTTCAACGAGCTCGTTGATCCGGGACCAGTCACTGTTAATGGAGTACCTCTCGAAGTTGTCCAGGAATATGTCTATCTAGGACAAACGCTCCAATTAGGCAGAAACAACTTCGAGAGAGAATCCAATAGAAGAATTCAGCTAGACTGGGCAGCATTTGGTAGGTCTTCTCGTCAACTGTCCCTCATAGTCTTAAGTCGAAGTCTTCGACCAGTGCGTCCTCCCGGTCATGACTTACGGTGCCGAGACGTCACACAATCTTGGACACCAGCTGTTCTGGACACGACTACTCATGCCCTCACCTAATACTTTTAATTTTGTCATAATCACAGTATTCTACTTGTGTAGCCCTTTCATTTGATACCCATATTGCAGGGGTTGTGGAAAAATATGATATCCGCCATTTTGTACCGCGGCCATCTTAGATTTACAATGTTATTGATATTACTATATTGTATTGTCATCGGAACTAAAGGTGTGTACCAAATTTCAGATCAATCTGACAAGAGGAAGGTACTTAAATTTCAATTTCTAATTTTGACCCAAACAAACAAACAAATAAATACCGTGCGGGTCGAGCTAATAAAACGTTTAAAAATACACCGCAACCTTTATAAGATCCACTTTTGCATCCTATCACACAACAAGTGAGAACCATTACATAAATTAAATAATCAATGGGGTTGGTTTTGTGCAACAAGCAGTACTCGGCTATCAGCGCCTTGCACTGGATGTGCCAGAAAAACCGAACCCAGTTTACAGGATAAGGGATTTCCAAATGACATGGCAAAAGGCTTATTTACGGAGTCGCCACCCGCTCCAAGTTATGGCAAATTATGGGATAAAGGAGATACAATTACATAAACTACAATATTTTGAAAACCAACTGGGGTTAAGGCTTCTTTAAGGAGTTCCCAACAACCGCTCCGGACAAGGCTTAGATTAACGAGTTTCCAACCGCTCGAGTCTATTGCAAGTATGGTAATAGAATACATAAATAATAAAAATATTTGCATCCCGACTAAACTCTTTTAAGTTAAAAGGGGTCAAACTACGAAAAAAGGGAAAAACACACTAACAACCAACCAAACAAGCAGTCCAAATAAGCCAGCAACATCCCATCCAACACAATCTATCCTAAACATTCCATCCTAAAATAGGACATCCATCAGAAACAAATAAAAGAAAAAATACGTTACATAAGACAACCGAACCTTCCCAATAATGGGATACCTACGCCCAGGACAGATGTAAACGCGGCCATTCCGCGGTCCGGGGATTGGTTAAATTCTATCATGCAACAAAAAAAAAAATTTAATTTTTAAAAAAACAAAATTAAAATTAAATAAAATATCAAGCCAAGAGGGCTTGAGTAAGACCCCGGCAAGGGAAAGACTCGAAGGCAAAAGCCTGAGTAACAATAGTACAACACTAAGAAGGTGGCAAGCCAGTATACCAACAGCCTACTGTAGTGCGAAAAGGGAAAAAAAAACTCGAGGGCAGAAGCCCGAGTGCGTACAACACTAGATAGGTGGCAACAAAGGTACCCGATACCTACCGTAGTGAGAAAAGGGTATTAAAAAAAACTCAAGGGCAGAAGCCCGAGTAGGACCAACACAAGGCTCATAAGGCCATTGTGCGAAAAGGGAAAATTTTAGCAACTACCTATTTGCATTTAAAACTATACTAAATATCTTAAAAATATTCCGGGCGAACAACCATTGACTTTTATTTACGAATTAAAATTAAATTAAGTACAACACTATTTCTAAAAATAGACTAAGCACAACCCTAGCTTAATGTAATAAAATTATTTCAAAATAAATTAAACCAAATACATAAACAAACAACCTAAAACAACATTGACATCACAGTCAGCTGTTTATTCTAAGAGACGAGAAAAAAAATCACGGCCTTGGACCATAGTGATTTAATCACAACACCACATTAATGCTACGGCTATACTGACGACCGGTACAGTTGCACTGTACTTGCCTTGACGTAGGCCATAGCGATGAAGAAAAAAAAAACGATGACAGCTATCTGTCAACGGTCACAGTTCGACGACCCTAAGTAAACAAATCACACAACAAAATAGGTTAAAAATTATGCAAAAATTAGCACAAACCTCCAGTTCTTCCAGCCCGAAAAACCATTACCTACGCTTTAGTCGCGAGATACGGAGGCCCAGAAAAAATACAGTGATATTAATTAAGGTCGGCCTCACTCCACACAAAATTTTAAATTACATAACCTTAATTATAGTTATGATGCAAAGTAAAAAACTTACGTCTAGGTTCATGCAATAAATAATGTACTACCTAATCTACCTATACAATGTTTGGCACATCAGGTTTAGTACTAACAAAGAAAAAAAATAATAGCTAGGGTTAGCACAACGTTTTGGTCAGAGCACCGTTTGTGTTGACCGCAACCTACCATCTTAAAAACTAGCTTGGTTGGAGCACCGTTTGTGTCAACCAAGGGTAACTAACTTAAACGAAGCCCTGCCAATGACTATTGACCCATTGATGTGCCCTGATGTCAAAAAAGGTCGAACCCACGCCACTAATACATCCACACACGTTCATCATAAGAAAACATATTATCATAATATTGGTAAATAGTAAGAAGTACAATAAGTAAGGTAGCTTATCACACAATCCCCAAGCACTTAACCTAAAACACTATACATATGATAGGTAGGTAAGCGAGAAAAAAAACTTACACTGCCGAAGGCAAATCGACAGCTGAAAGAAACAATAACACCCAAAACACACATCAAAACTAAATGCTTGGGAAATGTGTAACAAACCACCCCACAAGTGAAACCAAACATTAACATACATGGTAGGTAAAAGTATATTACCGCCAAAAAAAACTTAAGTACTATGTACTACAATCAGTAAATACAGAGTAAGAAAATTAAATATTATTATTATTTTTCCTGTTATACAGGTTATTAAATTTAAGAGAATCTAGAACAATATCCAGAGAACAAAAGGACTAAGAATATTTTTCACTAGTAGGGTAGTTGCAAAAAAAAATTAAATTTTAATTTAATTAAAGTTACTAGGATATTTAAATTACAAAGATACAAGTTATTATAAATCACAAGTTTTACAATTTGGAAAAGATAAAATACAGAGAAAACAAACATCGTACACCATAGCAAAATGACATGGCGTTTTCCTCAATTCCTGGCCCCACGTTGGGCGCCACTGTTACATAATAAAAATTTTAGAAAATTTAAAAGAAGAGATGATCTACAGGTCAATGGGTACTGAAATAAATACAAGATTATTTTGACAAAAGATGTTTTATTACCGTTAATTAATTTTAAAATTATGCAAGCATCTTATGATTTTACATTTAAAATTACCCTTATACAGTGCCGGCTAGCATTTTATAAACTCAGGGAGTTGGGCGAATTGGGAACGAAGTTTGTTTTCTCTTTTTAAATAATTAATTATGTTGGGCGCCGTAAATTAAAAAAAAAGGGTACTTGACAGGTCCGGGCAAGTCCGCGGACATGATTCAGTGTGGAGTGGAGGGACGGTCCAATCCCCGGGTAGTCACCCGGCTGCACGACCTCTCTAACGCCTTTGCATACTGCTTGTGGCGGGAAAATCAAAGACCTCCTGAAAAGCAGGAGAAAAGGACTCTCTTAGAGAACCTAACCTAAAAGGGTGTCTCCGCAGAAGACAGAGGGGGAACAACGTCAGCGCGGCAGCACGCGTGGTGGTTCCACGTGGCGAGGGGAAGTAAATTATGTGCAAAAATGAGTAAAAATGGCGTGAGACCGACATGCGTGCAGCCGCCCTAACCACAAGGGACGTTAGATTGAAGAAATCTGAACGGAATACTCACCGATGGGGGAAATTTAGAGCTGCATGAGGACCGTCTCACAATGCCGACCCCACGGAGGTCTCTCAACAGGACATCATATGATGGGCCTAGGGAAAAACGAAGGATTGTAAAAATAACCCCACTTGACACTATCACTGATATCACACCACGACACTGCATTGGTAGACTTACCAAAAAGCCATTGGCAGGGCTAGAAGTGCTCCTAATCCGGTGATGTGACCATCCACTCGGACGGAGCGTAAAATCGAGAAGAAAGACGAAATCCCGAGTCACCGGCAATGACAGGCCGCGGGGATAACCGCATAAAAAAATGCAATGACGTTCAAGAATCAAGTGAGACTAATTAAAGGAAATAAATTACAACGATGATTATTTAAAAGGGGAAAAATTATAGAAATACAAATTTGTATTTAAAACAAATTTGGGTTAACAAATTGAATTACAAAACATTAATTTCCCATCTGTCATTCATCATTCATCAAAACATTTTATTACGAAGCCGTGATATGAGCGCGTTAGTATGAAAACTACGCAGATGTGCGATTTTTTTGACGCCGTGTATATTTGTAGCCTTATGCTCTCCGTTGCGTCCTATGGGTCCACCCGTTCTGATGATATTGTAATAGTAGTGGGGAAACAATGGATGAGGCTGGCTGGAGACCGTAAACAGTGACGTAGAAAAGAGGCCTATACTAAGCAGTTTTAATTGTGGGAGAGCCACGCTTCGGCATGAATGGGCCGGCTCGACCGGAGTGATACCACTGCCTCACAGAAAACCGGCGTGAAACAGCACCTGCGCTGTGTTTCGCCGGGTGAGTGATGGTACCGGAGGCCCACCCGGGGGAAGGGGATAAAAGGTTGGCAGCGCACATGTGACTCCACTGGCGCTGCAGGTGTTCATGGGCGGCGGCAATTGCTTACCATCAGTTGATCCGCCTGCTTCGTCTGCTACCTATCACATTAAAAAATGGGTGGATGTGGGCTGATATGATGATGAGGATGAGCCTTATATTATAACTAGTTGTCCGCCCTTTCTTTGTTTTGAGTCTTAGTTTTTCTATTAGTTCCAATCGTAGCCAATAGATGGCGCTGGGTGTCGATTACATGCGTCTAGACTTTTATTACTATAAATACCAATGTTTAAAGAAGAACAAAAACTACTCGTTGCAGAAAGAAAGGTCTTCCAAAAACATTAAGAAAATATTTTCCAAATGATAAAACGGTTGATTTCCCATTCAAACGTTAGTGTTTACGGATGCAAATGGTATGCCGAATGCATTATCATCAGTGGCCCTTGATTTAAATCACAAAACGTCTTCCCCCAGTTCCCTCAATGGGCCATTAAATGGACCGTTATTAACACGTTAGCCATGGTATGGTATAGTCAACAGCAAAAGTAGATGATCAAAATCAAAAACTCTATACTCACTATTGAGCCTGAGATCCACCAACTTAGTTCGCAGTCTTATTAAAATAAATTGCGACTTCGCATTCATTGTCTTGGTCCCAAACTAAGGTTTTCCCTTGTGCTATGGAAACCAGAAACAACGAAGGAACCACAAACACCCAGACCCAACACAAATATCTGTTTCATCAACATATATTTGTGTTGGTCGAATCGAACCCGCGACCCTTACGTCTCAACCGGCGCCTAAACCATTGCGCTAAACGGGTCGTTGGATGCGACAGATATTATCAGCAGCAACCCACGCTAGTCCACAGCTGGACATAGGTCTCCCCCAATGCACGCCACCGCTCCCGATTTTCGGCCACTCTCATCCAGCTCACTCCAGCCAGCCTTCGAATGTCGTCATCCCATCTTGCGACAGATATATTCAGGTTTAAAATTTCGGCCCAACCCGGGATTCAAACCTGCGATCCACTGCGCCCCTGAAGCAGTCAACTTAGTCAACCAGTCGTTATCACTAGTTCCGTGGTAGATCGCTATTAGGATAGACGCGTTAGTTAGTCACGCGACTACTATCAGCCATTAAACCGCTCCTAAAACTTAAAGCGCCTATTTTCTTGCCTCCTTGTCCTAGGTGAGCGACGTGATGCGATGAGTAGCGAAGCGATGGAATGCGACAAGTAGCAAAGCAACGGAATGCGACAAGTAGCATCCAAAAAGTCTTTGGTAGACTTATGACTTTTGTCATCCCTATCCGACGACGTAGCAATTAAACAATCCACAGCTAAACATCAATCAGTGATTTTGACACCAGTTATCAGTTTCTTTTTATATTCCTTTATTTTCACCATTACTTCAAGTGTCTTTTTATCCACTAGCTATTGGCAGAATTGAGAGTACGTCTTCACTACACAAAGCAAAGCCATAAACAAAAAATATAACTTTTTGAAAATCAAACTTATTTTCTACAAATTAAGTAAAATACACTCGACATTGGCGGAGTTAGTTGTGTCTCCCATTTTAAAAACATCTTGATATTTCATAATCAATGCCATGCGTCGCATTGCCACATTCATCGTCCACCTAGGACAAGAGGGACTTTCAACCAAATAGCACGGATCCGCATTTTGTATAATTGTTGTTTTTTCAGTAAATAGCTTTTTTACGTTTGATGAAGAGATAGTGAATAGTGAAACCACAAACGTTATGAAAGGTGGAAAAGAAACTAAATAAATAACATGAATTTGTAACTTTGTAACAATAATGACTGGTACGACATTCAAATCTTCAAGAATCGAGCCTATACTTTTCTAAAAGGCTAGCAACGCATCCGCACTCCTTCTGGTGTCGCTGATGTCCATGGGCGGCGGTGTTCACTTACCATCAGGTGACCCGCTTGCTCGTTTGTCTTCTTATATTATAAAAAAATGCCACAATATACTGACTCACCGTTACCTGATGGTAAGCAAAAGGAGAGAGAACACACGTGACAGCAACAAGTTTAATTTTTTAATGGTACTGCCTTCTTCCAGACTCACAACTTTGATCGACCTTTGAAAAAGTGATCCCAACAAAGCTGTCTTTAGTAAGTAGTACAGCTATATGTATTTTGAATTCTAAAAGTGACGTTATTTTGATGAGCCTTAAACTCGCACACCCCTTTTTGGGCCTCCAGTACCCTCACTTACCGCGCAGGTGCTTCACCTTCAATTTACTATTCAATTTCATCATTCAATACCAAATTACTCATCGATTACTAATTTGTTCTCCTCATTAATTGGATCAAAATGAACCAAGCTAGTTACGTCACAGTGACGAGCAATTAAACTATAGGTCACCGTGGAATTGTGGACTACGCCATGATTGGTTCAAGGTTAAGGCGAACGTCGGATTGATCACATCCCAATGTTCCTTCGATCGGTACATGCATTAAATAAACAAACATCTCATACAATGACCTGACTCCATACTAAGAAGAGGCCGGATGGCACATTTAGTAATGACGCTGCCTCATACGCCAAGGGTTCGATCCCCACCCTGAACAAACTAGTGTATCTATACTATTAATAAAGAGATAACTTCTATAGACAACGACAAGGCTTATAGGTAAACCGAAAACACGTAACGCTTGCGCGATGTAATTGGACACAGCGCCTATCTATTGGCTCATTTCTGAATTACGGTCCCGAAGCGAAGTGAGGGCGGGCCACTAGTTCTATTTAATATGTGTGTTTCCTCTGTTGTCTGATATTTGTAGCCCAAGTGCTTAGTACGGAGTCAGGTTAATGTATGAGATATTGTATGAAACTTATAATTTGTTTATTTATTTAAATACATGCAATGAACTGATATTCGCATTTGCACTACATACTGACTCGTTACCGTTTCATTATTATGTAAACGGCATCCTGAAATCATGGGGTATTTGCATGTTAATAATTATTATTTTAACCAATATCCGATTTATCGTCTCCACATTGTATGTTGTGGAAGAAACTTGTGATTATGTCAAATGACAAAATACCTGGAAAAAAATAAGTATTTTAATTTTTCAATATAACACAGTAACTAAATTGTAAACAAAAGTAACTGACTTTCTGCTACACTCAGAGTCGTCGATTAACTAAGTTGGTTACTTAAAAAATATGTTGACACTTATTTCAATACGTATTAAGACTATCGATACTTAAGTAATTGAACATTAGCTTAAATAAATGACGACTCTGACAGCGACCGTAACTCATTAACTAACTAAGCTGGCGCAGCGACCCAAAGAGAGCCTTGACCTCCGAATAATAAGAGCCTCCATCTAGAATGATCCTGCGCCACCTCCTCGTCATCAGCCTGGAGTCTACGGAAATCTTTATCAACGTCATCCCTCCAGCAGTACCTTGAACGGCCAACTAGCCCTCGACCATTTGGCTGTCCCAAATTAACTGTAGGGTAGAGGTAGAGTCAGAGTAGGCCCTTTTCTATCTTGCTTTGTTATACAAAGTATCAAATAGATAATCAAATAAGGTCGCATAGTTGCGGGCTTATATTCCTTGACATATTCGCTTTTATGTTAAACCCTTATTAAACTATCATGTTATCATTTTCCATTATCGTGCGAATGATTCATGGAAATGGGACAGGTCCGCAATAGTGTTCAAAGGGTTGTCGCTGAAAACCAGCGTCGGGGTTGGTCTCTTGGGCCTGCACCGACTTTTGCTGAGCGGCCGCCTATTTGGCGCGTTTGGCAAGGAGAATTATTGTTTAATTTTTATTTTAGTTTTACCTAAATTATGTAAGAAATAAGTTTAAACAGGCCAAATTAAGATATTAAATAATTATCAAATTATTCGTCTGCTTGTTTTCCTATTCCTTATCTAAGCATTTTTATATACCAATTGCGTCCAAAGCTGTTACTTCGGGGCCCGGCGCACACTTGGACAATGATGTAGGATTTGCGCAAACCCTGGCGCATTGAAATATCACTGAAAAAAAAAACTAACGGACGTATCTATAAACGTAATAATAAAAGAAATTTCCACGATCACAGACAAATCCAAGACAAAATCTTTAAACCAAAAAAATTTTATCGTCCCCAAATACACTTTTAGACTTAGAAGACACAAGTAGATAATAATATATTTTAAATCTTACAATGAGAAGCTAAGCAAGCACTTTATAAAACTGTCACAATTCTGTGCGTAACAATCCAAGACTACACCTTTGCTCCTATTATTCCGTCGGCTTTCTAGAAGCTTTGTAATTTGCCGTATTATCTAATACGCTGCGACGTGACGTGTAATTTAATATTGTTGCCAAAGCTTAACTACATTAACTGAGAAATGCTTAGAATTTAGAGAGATATTCGAGGTATGCTCAAATTAATTATCTTGTTATAACAGCGAATATAGGGTTCGGCTTTGAAGATTAGGAGAATGTAAAAATCTTTTCGATTTGAAGAAGTCATTTGGTTATCATAAATCATATTAAGTATATTTTATAGATACTTGTGGCTGCCCGCGATTTCGTACGCGCGGTGTTGGCTGTTTGCAATATTTTGGATAATCCAGACAATACATTTTTATAAACTGTAGCCTGTGTTATTCTGATGAACGAGTGTAAGTTATATTATGTAAAGTTTTGCGTGTAAAAGAAGCAAACATCCATCCATACTTACAAACTTTCACGTTTATAATATAAGTAGATAGATGAAAGAAATGGGCCAAGATTATATTCCTTTTTACAAATTCGAGAATTTCGCTTTATAAATATAAATTTCTCACATCTCATACCTACATTGATCTGACTCCGTACTCAGTAGCTAAAGCACTTGTTACAAATATCAGACAACGGATGAAACACAAATATACCTAATACTTAAATTGCACCCAGAGACAGAACAAATTCTAGCGTACATAACCCCAATTGGGCTTCCGGTACCCTCATTCACTCAGCGAGACACAGCACCTGCGGCTTCACGCCAGTCTTCTGTGAGGCCGTGGTATCACTCCGGTTGAGCTGGCCCATTCGTGCCGAAGCATGGCTCTCCCACCGTTAAAAGTTTTCATACATTTTTCATAAACAGGGTTATACACAAGTAAATACAAGATATTTGATGTGAATTGTCTATCGTACTTACCTATTTATTTTACTATTCAACTCAACGACTGATACAGCATAAAATTCAAATTGCAATTTCAACGCAAGATAAAATTATTTACGATCCAATAAAACAAATCTCACCTATCATAATCGTAAAAATATACGACCGAGTTATACGGCATTTCTTACTTGGTTTTGTGATAGGTGGCAGACGAGCAAACCGATCACCTGATGGTAAGCGATATCACCCTTATACACCTGCAACACCAGTAGAGTTCACAAGTGTACAGCCAACCTTTAACCCCCTTTCCCCCTCAATAGAAAGAAAGAAAGAAGAAAGAAAGAAAATACATTTATTATTTTGGACACCACAACACATAATAGGACCCCCGGTGCCCACTGACTCGAAAAAAGACAGCGCAGGCTCTGCATCACGCCGGTTTTCTTTGAGGCCGTGGTATCACTCCGGTTGAGCCGGCCCAATCATGCTTAAGCGTGGATCTCTCACCATTAACTTGGCAGCACTGCACCACATGTTGTATTTGAAGGCATGAAATCCTTTAAAAAAAGCCGGTGAGTGATTAGCTCATTTAAAAAAAGATTTGTTTTCTTTTATCTCTCACTTTTAAATGAGACAAACTAAAACATGAAAAAACTAATCAATTCTTAATCTTGTTTGTAACTAAATATCCTACTTAATAGGTAATTGTTTCTTTAATGTTGCACTTTACACTTTTTAAACTTGACAACCATCACCTGATGGAAAGCGTGTACAAATTCTTTCACACGAGGTCATTAATGCTTAAGAAGTCTTTCGATTTCCGAGACTAAATCTTTAGCCAATCGACTACCACAACACTATTACGAAATAAAAACGCCATATCACTCGAATCGAAATTTTATTGGCTCCCAGCCGTTTACAATTTTAACAGATCTATCCGCAGTGACTCGAAAGCTCAATCTAAATCAAAGGAAGGAATCTTCACTCGACGGGCCTCCCCAGGGAAATATACTGGGACCGTGACTGTTTACGGTGAAAATAATACGGGCAAACAATCCAAGGCCTGCCTACTAGTGTTGCTGATCTATTTGCAACCAAAACATTTGAAGATTTTTTTTCTAAAGGCGACAATTATGTAAGCATCTGATAGTAATGGGTAATCTTCTCTGCCCATGATCGTTGGCGAGTTTAAATGTAAGGCTGATGATGCGTTTCCAGCTTTTTGAAATCGCTTGTTTATTAAATACCTCTAAGTCAGGGGTCACCAATTAGTTTCGTTCGAGGTCCGTTTTCAGAAGTGAAATGACCATCGCGGTCCGCACGAAAAAAGACGCCTTCAAGCGACTCGACTACGATGTGGAGCTCCGGGTCCTGCATTCGGCTTGCGGTCCACCATTTCGTGAGCCCTGCTCTATTTCAAAGATACAATTCAATGACGTATATATTAATAGTTTTTCCTTGTCAAAATTTATCTCAGTGTTCCCGAAGTCAAGTTGGTGGTCTTGTATCCCCGTGCCTCGGAAATTGAAAACGCCCAATTAAAAAGAGTGAGTAATGTATGGTTATAGAACTACATTTTGTATTTTCACACACACACAACATCTCATATATATTTGGCCAAGGGGTTTTGATGATTGGGAGTGGCAGTGGTTTTTAATCATTATTGCATTTTACAGAGTTCAGTGTAATGTACAGTCGAGTTCAAAAATATGTTTACACTTTAGGACTTGTCACAATACATATTTATAAGAAAGTGGAAGTCGTTTTCTTATACATATGTACTGTGACAAGGTCCTAAAGTGTATATATATTTTTGAACTCGACTGTACGTTGTCGTCAAAAATAACACCCCTCTTTTTTCGTCGGGGGATTAAAAATTACTTACACTATCGATATCGACAGACTTCCAGGCAGTGGGTTAAAGCGGCAACACTACTGCCTAACCTACAGGGCAAGAGTTAAACTAACCATAGAATTTGCCATTTCGTTCCTTTTGCAAACAACCATTACAAACTAAAGTGGGCTGGTTAAATAGGCTTTGACTTTTGCTACTATCATAACTGGCCGGATGGCGCATTTGGTAGTGAACCTGCCTCATATTCCAAAGGTCGTGGGTTCGATCCTCCATCCTGAACAAACATTCGCGTGATGAACACTTGTGTTCGATTAATGTCTGGGTGTAATAATATACCTATGTATTTATTATTTGTAACTTAAAACCAATATTATTAATAGACATAGAAATATTTATTATTTTGGACATCACAACACGATACAAACATCTGTTACATACATTTACATTTAGCACTGAAAATACTTAAAAAATATATAGGTACTCTCAGCGTCAAAAAAATCGCACATCAGCCTAGTTTTCATATTAACGTACGTTCATATCAAGGCTTCGTATATTAAAAAGTACAACATTTTATTGCACTATTTTTTACGTAACATGGCTTTTATATGCAGAAACTGTCCAATAAAAATAAGATTATTGATCGTTTCTGTAACCGGTTGTCAAAAGCTTCAAAATTTTATAAAGTATTTTGTTTACTCAAAAACTTATTCCCCCAACCAATTAACGTAACATAAACTACTTATTAGTTTTTCTTATCGAAAAATCGTTGCTTATTAGGACAAGGTCGTACTCTGCTTCAATTTGTTATCTGATTAGAACTGTGTACAAAAGAGCCTCGGGCAAAATATTCACCGAACTCTCAATATTAAGGAAACAACTTTTTTGCTTTGTGTAAAACGTACGTTTTAGTAATCTTGTATGAAAATAAAGTCGAAAAATTAACTGTAATAGAAAAAATAAAGCTAAGTTTTTTTCATAGTGCGAATTTCAAATTAGTCATGGATCAAATATCGTTCAGAATCGTTGGTAGAACACATGGTTAAAGGGATGTAAATGTTTACAGATACATCCTGTATTATTCCATTATGTGTAATATAATTTATGATGAATTGTTAATGGTACAGTCGACTCCAAAAATATGTATACACTTTAGGACCTTGTCACAATACATATGTATAAGAACGACTTCTACTTTCTTATACATATGTATTGTGACAAAGTCCTAAAGTGTATACATATTTTTGGAGTCGACTGTACACTTGATGTTATTGTTATTGTAACATTGAACTCTAAAAATATTCGCTCCAGAGAATATTCAAAGATATAATTTAAATTTACCTTAAATCTTCCCGTTTGAATGGTAAATGAGGTAATGAGATTAAGTTTACGTTCATTCCATTAAAAATTATTCATTTGGGAATTCGAGGGACGCCAAATGAAGGCCCAGGCAAGAATTACTTTCGTTTTAGAAAATTAAGGTATCTTTTAAGCTTGTGATTTGCCGTAATGGCTCTGGCATTAAATACTTTGAGATCGACCTTAAAATATGACAAGTATAAATTGCTAAATATATGTTAAATTACATAATGGCCAAGGGGCCGGTTTATGACTGGCCGGTTGGCGCAATGGTAGTGACCCTGCCTCATACGCCAAAGGTCGTGGGTTCGATCCCCACCCTCGACAAACACTCGTGTGATGAACACTTGTGTTTGTTCAGTGTCTGGGTGTTATATATGTATTTAAGTATTGTATTTGTGATCCTCTGTTGTCTGATATCTGTAACACAAGTGCATAAGCTACTTAGTACGGAGTCAGGTCAATGTATGAGATGTTGTGTGAATTTATTATTTATTATATTTAGGCCATAGGTCGTGGGTTCGATCCCTACCCCGGACAAACATTCGAGTGAACACTTGCGTTTGTTCAGTGCCTAAGTGTAGTGTATTTTAGTATTTGTATTTGTGTGTTCCTCTGTTGTCAAGTCCTCAAGCTATTTAGTACGGAGTCAAGTAAATGTTTAAGTTGTTGTGTGAATTTCATATCAGGGCCAAGTTTGTGCCCCACGTTGGGCGCTATTGTATTATAAGTGACTGTGGGAGAGCCACGCTTCGGTATGAATGGGCCGGCTCGAACGGAGTGATACCACTGCCTCACAGAAAACCGGCGTGAAGCAGCCCCTGTGCTGTGTTTCGCCAAGTGAGTGAGGGTACCGGAGGCCCACTCGGGGGGGAAGGGGATAAAAGGTTGGCAGCGCACTTGTAACTCCACGGGTGTTGCAATTGTCCATGGGCGGCGGTAATTGCTTACCATCAGGTGATCCGCCTGCTCCACTGCTACGTATCACATAAAAAAAGTTATTTCTTTTTTTTGTGATACTTGGCAGACGAGCAGACTGTGATCCGTCCTCAACTGATGGTAAGCAATGGCCGCCGCTCATAGACACCTGCCACACCAGTAGAGTCACAAGTGCGCTGCCAACCTTTAACTCCCTTTCCCCCAATTGGGCCTCCGGTGCCCTCACTTACTAGACGAAACACAGCGCAGCATAGAAAGCATATTGAAGCATAGAAAGTCCGAAGAAATAGAGGATCGGGGGGCGCAAATAAATTACCTATGGAACTTCTTTTACTTAACTGTGCCTTGAACTTATTTACACTTAATAATCTTGCACCATTGCGTGATGCACCATATATGGACACTTTTTGAATACCATTTCAAGAATTCTATGGACAAACAAATCTTGCTCAGCGCAAACGACGCAAGCGCGGTTGCAGTTTGCATAAAATTTGCAATAAGCTTTGGAGAACCAATGTCAGGAGTCTTGGACCACATTTTTATTTTATGTGATTTTTAGTCATCTCCAATTTTCCTACATACTGTAAATTTTAATATTATACGACCAAGAGATTTTGTTGAGATAATAAGCGTTGCAACATAAAAATAAAACGGCTGCTTTTTACTATTTCAGTAATTGTCTCTACAAATATAGGCAAAATGATTGATCTTAGATGTCTACTATCATTTTACCGTGGAAAGCCACGCTTCGGCATAATGGGTCGGCTTGACCGGAGTGATCCCACGGCCTCACAGAAGACCGGCGTGAAGCAGCGCCTGCGCTGTGTCTCGTCGAGTGAGTGAGGGCACCTGAGGCTCTTTAGGAGAAAAGAGGTTGAAGGTTGGCAGCGCACTTGCGACTCTACTCGTTGCAGGTGTCTATGGGTGGCGGCCATCGCTTACCATCAGGTGATCCGTCTGCTCGTCTGCCACCTAACCCATAAAACATCAACATCATTATTATGCTTTACCTGCCCTACTGACTGAATGTGGTAAATAAACTGCACAACTTTTGCCCTCCCAGTAATGTGGGGCCATTGGCTGTTCGTAATTGAAGGACCCAATTTTTTTTTTTTTTATCAGATAGGGGGCAGACGAACAGACGGTTCACCTGATGGTAAGTGATTACCGCCGCCCATGGACACCCGCAACACCAGAGGAGTCGCAAATGCGCTGCCGACCTTTTAAGAACCAACCAACCCAACCCAATTCGGGCCAACGAACTTATCGACCAATGAAAACAATTTCCCCTTCCCCCAATGCTGTCACTAAACAATGTAAAAATAACATGTCCATTTCTGTTTCCAGCGCATAAACAATAACACTTTGACAGACTTAGATTGATATGTTGGCGCGTGTCCATAATAAAAACCTTCGCATCGCTCTTCCTTCCACATCCATAGATCGTATTGTTATCCCAACAGAGTCAATATTAACCGCCGTTTGTTTGAGTTGCAGGAGAAACAATGGGTCTATCTAGGGGAGGAATCAAGGGGTACGCAAATATAGGGTAAATCTTGGAGCTTTTCTCCCTTGAAGTTATTTGGCCTCGGAATTCCGGATGTTAAAATGTAACTGGAAGTATGATTTCTTGACGTATGTAACTAAGGACTTAACTTCATGCATGTTTGGATGTTAGTTTTTAGTTTCATATCATTTCAGGCCACTTACAGATGTTCGCTGCTGGACATAGGACTCCCCCAATGTATCGACCGCTTCCAGGGAATTTCCGCGACCTTCACCAAATCGTCGGTCCACCTCTTAGGAGACATGAGATCTTAGGTCACAGCTATGCCCAAAGAATAGCTTGGCTCAAGTGGCTATGGGCTGGGGTGGGCACATTGCGAGGAGAACAGAAGGCCGTTGGGCTGGAAAGGTCTTCGAGTGGAGGCCGTATTACAGAAAGTCGCAGCCGTGGCAAGACCCCCATTAGGTCGACCGACCGGTTTTAGTTTTTTTAAATATTGTTTTATATATTTATGTACCATACTCACAAAACCGTGCCACGCTTCAGTATGAATAAGCCGAATCTTCGGCTTCAAAGAAAACTAGCGTGAAGCAGCGCCTGCGCTGTATTTAAATATTTAGGTATACTATTAACAAAAAGGAAAAGAAAAAACCTTATGCGATGTCAACAACTATGAGCTCCATCTATTGGTAATGTTTGAGTACTGATACTTTCAGCAGCGCTGAGGGCCTCGAAAGCGAATATACCGACACGAAGTCAGGGTCTTCTACTAGAATTGAGTTTGAAAAATCTTTATTACTTCGTCTGCAAGTCATAACCGTCTCATTTATAAATCGTACAATATTTATTCCAGCACCCTCTGGCGGACAATTGGTCCACAACAATGAATTGCGTGCCGTCGCCCGCGCCGATATTGCATTTCTCATGCACCCACCGTGGCCTGCAGTAGATATATAAGAGTATATATCTACTGTAGTAATACGCGGAAACCTAAGGAAATCCACTCTTTTATTTTCTTTCGAATGCGGCTGCGGAATTGAATCGAATTGAAATGCAACTGGGTTTGCGGTGCATCTATTATCGTTGGGGTGAAATTACAGCATTACAAAACTATCTTTTGTAATCAACAAAACAAAAACGGACACGGGTTCTGAAGTCGGCGCGTATTTTTTTTGTTTATTAAGAGTTACGGCGATGTACTATTTATTGTATGTAGCTACGACTTAGTGACCTTTGAAAGAAGAGCGTACTCCTAAAAAACCGACCGGATGAGTTTCTTTTTTTGAGTGATAGGTAGCAGACGAGCAGACGGATCACTTGATGGTAAGGGGTTACTACCGCCCATAGACACCTGCAACACCAGCGGACTCACTAGTCCGCTGTCAACCTTCAAACTGCTTTCCCGTAGATTTCCTCACGAGATTTTTACTCACCTCCAAGTTAGTGATAGAAATACGCACAAAGATTTGAAAAATCTAGAGGTGCATATCAGGTTTTAAGCAGGACTTGCTAGGATGGAAGGCGTCTTTTTATCCACCAAGCTACACTCTAAAATTGCGGTTCCAAATGCCGCTTTCTTCACGCTCAAAATATCTAAATTAATCAACCACGTTAATCACACAGGTCACGACAACCAGCTGTAACCACTTCAAGCGAAACTTATTACACGAAAATTTAACAGAAAATGTTTTCTAACTTAATTGTTTGCTCGTTTAAAATTCTGAAAACGTTTTTCCTAAAACGGCTGTCACCAACAAGCGGTTTAAGCAAAAACTTTAAAACTACTTTAAATTTTTCTAACGTAAGTTACCTGCATTACTTAAGTTAACAACTGACAAGCGGGAGTCGGATTTGCGTGCTGAGAATTCTAAAAAAAACAAAAAGAAGTTAGGAGTTAGGGAATTACTTCATTTTCTTTTTTTTAGACTGATATCGTGATAATTCCCTGACTTCAGCATAGACCCTTGTCACATGACCCTTGACAGTCTCATCGAGATTTCATTTCCATATTAGTTTTTAAAACCATACCTTTTTCTTCTAAATTCCTCCATTGTTCTACCATTCACACTTTTTTATTTTGAACATTTTAGACAAACTTTTAATTTTAACAGCATTACCACTTTAAACTGTATTTCACAATTATGGCCTCTAAAATCAAAAGCAGCTAAGCGCCAAACCAATTAATTACACATACCTAGCTGTTTTTTGACTCTATAAGCCTCAAATTTGGGTAACGAAACCCCTAAAACTACAAAAACTAGCTGGCTTTGACTACAGCAAAGCAGTGTGTTTGTGTGTTGTGTAGTCACAACATACAGTCATGTGTGTAGTGTCAAATGCAGTTAAAACTTGGGCTGGCTATCTCGTCCGGACTGGCGACGTGCATAAACTACGACCGCCATTATGCGACTTTGATTTGACCGTCTGCAGCTACAAACTCACGCCATAGGGGCACTGAGGAGATATATTTGGGTCATACTTCGAGATTTGACTTTCGTAGCAGTTCTTAAATTTAATATTGACTGGCTGGATGGCGCATTTAGCTAGTGAACTCATGGCCTTATAACATCTAATGAAGTTACAGACATCTGATAACAGAGAATCGGAAATATAATACCTAATATAATATTACAGGAATTTTTTAATCACTATCCCAATTTTTCAAGCTCGACTCAGAATCTGTTCCGTGTACAACTCTCTCCAAGAAACATTAGTCGAAATACAACAAACAATTTTCAACTTCCCATAGGTACTATATCGATCGCGTGATCAGTCTGATTTGTAGGAAAAGTAGAAAAAAAACATATAAGTACCCATGTTTCTAGGAGAAAGCTGTTCACTTACAGATTCTAAGTCGAGCTTAAAGATTTGGATAGTGATCAAAAATTCACCTTGTATATTACACTCAGACACTGAACAAACACAAGTGTTCATCACACGAATGCTTGTCCAGTATGGGGATCAACGACTTTCGGCTATGGCATATTAGGCTTAGGCGTATTAGGTCGCTAACAAATGTGCCAACCGGCCAGACAATCAATGTAGGTATTGATTGACTGGCCGGTCAAAACATGCTCAGGGGGTAATTCTCGTGCATTCGACATTCAAGTCGAATTTAGAGATTCCATACATTCGACCCCACAAATCTCTAATTTGGATATCATTGAATCACGAGAATTGTCCCCAGTTAAGCAAATAGGGTTATCACAATTTAACCAGTCAGGAAGCAATCTGTTACTGTCAAAAGCAGGTGAAAATCCAGAGCGGCTATCCCGCCCCACCGCGGCCGTCGCCCATGCATAAACAACGCCACTATCATGCAAGTCTTAGTTTGGAGTGGTCCAAGGCATTGTAAGTGAAAGCGGAGAGTACTGCACTTTCTATCCTTTTCACTCAGACCCACCCGTCATAAAAAATGAAACATTAAAAGCCCCCGACATTTAATGCATTTGTGGCGGCGGCCATCTTGGATTTTATATTGATCATTTATGTATTCTACTGCTCAAGCCCTTTATTTCAATACCTATTTTGAAGGAATCAAGTCCAAATATCTAATAATCTGTCTTTATGTGGCGGCCGCCATCTCAAACCAGCGGCCATAAAATGAAAACAAAATTCAAACCGGTTCACCCGTTTGGCCACAGACAGACGGATAGGTCGTCTTCGTTTCGTTTTTGCGTCGCGGGTTAAAAACAGACATGCAGCGTAGGAGCTCAAGTGGGATATGAAGAAACCGTCCCATAATTAATGATAATATGCCTGTCACATTCAAACAAAAGAGTGTGAAAGCGGCTGGATGAACATTCGGTTGAAGACTCCGTTTCGTTTCAAGCCCTCTCTCAGTTCAGAACTCAAATTTCGTATATTTCCAAAACTCGTAATATTTAGCAGTCGTAGCACTACAGACTACGACTTACTTTATTCTGCTACGGTGTAGCACTCTGAACGATTAAGCCTACAAAACTTTGTAGACACGTTTTGTTGTACAGTGGTCAGATGTGGTACTAACGATAAATTAATGTCAACTGTTTAGACGATCGACAGTATCAATTGTTTCGACAGTATCGATTGTTTTAGACTATTGTCAGAGAAAAACAGACCAATGGCACACATTCTAATCAGATGGAATGACGATCCCCGCAAAATGGCTGGCAAAAGGAAGATTTTTTTTATTTGCTTCTAGAAAAGAGCGTAGATACTCATTCTTAAAAGGCCGGCAAATGGTAAGTAATCACCGCCGCCCATAAACATCTGCAAGATCAGAGGTCGCTGACGAATTGCCGGCCTTTTCAGAAGGAGCGCTCTTCCCTTGAAGGTCCCTAAGTCATAGCCGTCATAGCAAGTAGCGAGAAATCGATCAGTGGCGAACGCTTATTCCCATAACTTCCACCGCACTATAGTCTCAGCAGGAATTTGTCGCCCCAATAATTTATGGCCTTCATAACACCATTGCAGTTACAAAACCCTCTGTCTCATGCACTTCCTCTTGGATGAGAGGGATGCGGATAACTCAGAAGATTTACGACGAAGCGGAACTAGGGATGTGGCATCGTTCGAGGAAAAAATATTTATAAATCCATTTTACACTGTAAAAGTTCATTAGGGAAATCATAGATGTTTTAAACATAATTAATCTATAAATATATTCTGAAATAACTTAGATATATATCTGAGTATAATAAATATTATTCAATGCACAACATACAAAAACTTAAAATCTTTTAATAATCTTTGCACTGCCTTACCCCATTGCATCACGCTGTTTTCTCTCCGCTACAAAGTTTATTTTATTTTTTATTTTATTGAATAACAAAATCCACAGCTCTTATAAGTTTGTCTGGAAGAAATCGCTAAAAGCGATAAGACCGCCTTATTGTACTGTTTATCGCTGTTGTTTCACTTATGCATTCTGTTTCTGTGCAATAAAAATATTATCTCTCTCTCTTTATCTATCTATAGTGGCCTGCCCTCACTTCGCTTCGGGACCGTAATTCAGAAATGAACTAATAGAAGGCGCTGTGCTAAATTACATCGCGCAAGCGTTTCGTGTTTTCAGTTTACCTATAAGCCTTGTCGTTGTCTATAAAAGTTATCTCTTTATAAATAGTATAGAAGATAGTCGATGATTTATTTTTCGCATCTCTAGCCGCAGCCTCCGCAGTGGCTTTAGAGGATGATCTTTTACGACGTATGAATAATGTTAAGTTGCGGGTCTGCCGTGTTTTATTGAGACCAAGCTTTGTTGAGTGATAGGTCTTCGCCTCTTCGGTATTCTGGGAGGATCGCTTCTTTTACTGTCGCGGGCTTTATGGGCTTAGACCAGTATCAAACCGGCTTTTAAGTCTTATTTCTGGGTACCTATCATCTATGATCTATAGCCTCTAAAGAGGTAAATTCTATAGGCAAAGACCACGCTTATGAGTAAACCGGAAAACGAAACACTTGCGCGATGTAATAGACAGCCAGCGCCATCTATTGGTACTCTTTGAAACTAATGTTCCGAAACGTAGTGAGGATGGGCCACTAAACAATGATATAATGACACCGACTCGTGGTCTAAGAGTAGGGTCATGGAGGCAACATTACAGTAGTACGTATACATACAGATATCATCTATGATCTTCTATGACCATTAAAAGGTAAATTCTATAGGCAAAGACAACGCTTATAAGTAAACCGAAAAACGAGACACTTGCGCGATGTAGTAGGCACCCAGCGCCATCTATTGGTACTCTTTGAAACTAATGTTCCGAAACGTAGTGAGGATGGGCCACCAAACAATGATATAATGACACCGACTCGTGGTCTAAGAGTAGGTACCCCGGGCTCTAGAGCAACAATTTTCGACGCATCCGGGAATTACGCGCTATGAGATGAGAGAGAACCATGGGCTGAAGTTCATTTCTATCGATAAAAGAACTTTATTGAATTAAACTATCTATTAAAGTACTTTTATCGATAGAAATGAAAAACCATTTGGGGGAAAAGGATCAAAGGTCGGCAGCGCACTTGTACTCTACTGGTGATGCAGGTGTCTATCTGTTACTATCAGGTGATCCGTCTGCTCGTCTGCCACCTATCACAAAAAGACCTAGGTAGTTAAAGAATTTATATAAAGCATACCTATTTTAATTTAAGTTTTTTTATTCTTTATAAGCACCTAGCTTGTAAAAAATTCGATTTGCTCAGGCCCATGGGTACGCCCATGGAGGAACACGGCATTTTTTCACTCACATCACTCACTGATTTCAATAAAACATCTACCCTCTTCCTTTCAAACGTTTGAAACGTTTCGCTGGCAAATTGGTTTTTAAATCTATTAACTAGATCCCTGATCTGGGTCTGAATGAGGATTTTATCCCACGGGAATTATCCTGGAATTAAGCGAGCGAGCGATTCGAGGGTTCTCAATTCTATTATTGAGGAAAATTCTTTAATATTCCGTTTTACTATTTGTTGCTCCAGGCATGAAATTACTGACATTCATATTTTTTTTTATTCTACGACAAACAAGCATTGGAACTTGATCACACCTGATGTTAAGTGAAGATTAGGTCTAAGGTGAGCCATGCTTGCCCGTATAACATAATATCGATTTACAATTGACTGTCCATTTGATAATGACACTGCCTCAAATGCCAAAAGTTTTGGCTTCGATCCTTACCCTGGTCAAACATTCGTGTGGCGAACACTTGTGTTTGTGCAGTGTCCGGGTGTAATTATTGTAATCCTGTTGTTGTTTCATATCGGTAATACAAATGTGTGACAAGCTGTGTGATTATACTAGTAGCCCGCTCACTCCGTATCGGGATATTAGTTTAACGCAGTTCCAAAAGATGGCGTTGGGCGCTGATTACATCACGCATGTTTTTCGTTATTCGGTTTAGCTATTGCCTTGTCGCTTTCTATAGAATTTACCTCTTTATAAATAGTGTAGATTTATTATTAATCCTGTTACACCGTTCAGTTTTATTCCCGATTCCCCAAGCCCTCAAAATAGGTAACAAGAATAAAGCCCCTTTAGAATGTTAGGTCATTAAATATGCAAAAAAAATCTGTCGCTGTTCCGTATTACCTATTCTTTTTAATGAGGGACACCTGATTTTTATCTTGCTTAATTTAATGATCTAACATGCTAAAGGGGCTTTATTCGTGTTGCTTTTAACGGCGAATATTTGTGTATAGTTCCACTGTCTGCTAATAGATTGCATTGCGCTAGTGTTTAGTCTTTTCGATTTGTTATAAGGTTTGTCAATGTCTTTAGAATTTATTTCTTTATAAATAGTATGAATGTATGTGTCCTTTACCCAAAGGTTGCCTGGAAGAGATCGCTCATAGAGATAAGGCCGCTTTTGTTGTACATTACTCTTGTTATAACCTAGTTTTAAGTTTATATACATCTGTTTTGTTTGTCAAATAAAAAGCAATATTCATTCATTCATTCATTCAATGTACAATCTGTATGACCAGCCACACATCAAGTTACTACATATATGGCAAATTCTCATCGACTTCGAGATTGACTGTCAATACACATTAGTTGACATAAAGTGAAAGCTCAGTGAAGAAATTTGGACAGATTTGTGGTAACCTTGATGTTGCGGGCACCTGTACCTATAGTTAAAAACCTTCTAACGCTAGTTCGTTCGCGACTTTATTTACAAAAATATTCACGTTTTCCTGTTTCCCTCCAAGTTCCAAGCTGTGTACGGTATTGTTGAAACTTCCGGCGTTCTATACACATAATAAAAACTAGTGCCGTCGGGTTTTTGTTAAAATATGCACACATAGACAAAGGCGAGTAAACAAACTCGCACGCCTCAACGGGGTACAGTCGACTCCAAAAATATGTATACACTTTAGGACCTTGTCACAGTAGATTAGGGATGTTAAGAATGTCAAAATTTTCACATTCGCGAATGCGAATGCGAATTTTTACGCCGCAAATCTGCGAATGCGAATGCGAATGTTAAGTACTTAAGACATCAGTCACATCAAATGTAAAAAAACGACATATAAGTCAATCAATCAATTTTATTACTAAATACACAAAAAACATACTGCTGCATGCAGCTGCATCAGCCGCGCGGTGAGCGCGGCCGATGCAGCCGATGTCAGTCTAGCAAGATCAAGAGTCACGAGTTCACGAACGCACGACCTGTACACATTCGCATTCGCATAACATTCGCATTGATTTAAGCGAATGCGAATGTCGATGCGAATGTTAAAAACGATGCAAACCATTCGCATAAGCGAATGCGAATGCGAATATTCGTAACATCCCTGCAATAGATATGTATAAGAAAGTAGAAGATGTTCTTATACATGTGTGTTGTGACAAGGTCCTAAAGTGTATACATATTTTTGGAGTCGACTGTACATCAACCAAGCTAGCTTATTTCAAGACTAAGGGACAGAAACTGGGTTTTTTGTGATAGGTGGCAGATGAGCAGACGGATGGCCTGATGGAAACTGATTGCCGCTGCCCATAGACACCTGCAAGTCCAGTAGAGTCACAATCATTACCCCCCTTTCTCTTAGATAATTGGGCATCCGCTACCCTCCTTCAAGAAAATCTATCCTAAAAGGCCGGCAACGCATCAGCAACTTCTTTGATCTCGCGTATTTTGCCCGCATGTTCGTTTGCCGCTTCTTGCATCAAAAAGTGTCTAACCCTCCTGCACATTAGCGAGAATTCCCACAAAAAACCTTTTAGGTTAGTTTTTTTTTTTATGTGGTAGGTAGCAGGCGAGCAGGTGGATCACCTGATGGTAAGCGATTGCCGCCACCCACGGATACTTGCAACACCAGTGGAGTTACAAGTGCGCTGCCAACCTTTTATCCCTTTCCCCCGAGTGGGCCTCCGGTACCCTCACTCACTCGGCGAAACACAGCACAGGGGCTGCTTCACGCCGGTTTTCTGTGAGGCAGTGGTATCACTCCGGTGCTTAGTTCTACAAACCAAAAGTTTTACAAATATTACAAAGTGGACTAAAATTTGTTATGGTTTAAAAATAAAAAGGACAGCATCAGTTTTAAGCGAATTACTTTAAACCACGATTTGTGATAAGGTGGAATTAGTTATATTTCCCCACAAAACTGTAGAAAAGTTTGCTAAAACCCGATTATCACATCAAACCACTTAAGCTATCATTAACTACTAAACTATCAGAAAGCAATTTCAGCGGGTGCCGTGAATGGCGGGATAGCGCCATCTAGTGAACCCTTTCAGAAACTTTCTAATTCCCAGTCGACCCCGACATAACGCCCCGATGCCTTTTGGGTTTAGAATTCGTTTCATCATCTAAAATTTCCGTGAAATCCATTCAAAATACATGGTTAAAGTATTTTCCAAATCCATCTTGTTGTATTTGAGTTTTTTTTTTTGTAACTCCATTACAAAGTAGGTACTCCATTTAAAGGTGGCAGACAAGTAGCCGGATCACCTGATGGTAGGTGTACGCGCTTCGTACGCGTATTGTAGCCTCTGTGTTATTCTAATGTATAAGCTATACTAGTGGCCCGCCCTTACTTCGCTTCGGGACCGTAATTCAGAAACGAACCAATAGATGGCGCTGTGCCCAATTACATCGCGTAAGCGTTTCGTGTTTTCGGTTTACCTATAAGCCTTGTCGTTGTCTATAGAAGTTATCACTTTATAAATAGTATAGAAGAAGATTATTGTAAAGTTTCATGTAAATCCGTTCGGTAAGTAGGTATGAAGTTTTTGTGTGAAAGAGGTGTATGTGTGCACCTCTTTCACTTCATCCATCCATACTTACAAACTTTCACGTTTATATCTTAAGTTGTGAATAACACAACTGGTTTTAAGCAGAAAAATTAAAAAATATAAAACAGAGGCCGAAATATTAACCTCAAATACCAGGCAGAGGCCTATGACACCTTCCAGTATAATCCGGCGAAATCCCCAGCTCTCCAGGGATTTGTGCTTAATATGAGGGCCAACCGCGAATTACCTACTTTGTAATGGAGTTCCGGACACTCCCGGACTCGGAGTAACAATGTCGTTTTGATCGAGCTGATCGTTTTTAACCCTTAACCAGACAACTAGATAATATCTTCGAGGTTTCTTTTATAAAAGAACTCAAAATATAATTGACAACATTTCATCGAAAAATTGTTATGAAAATTAAAATTAATTTTCAATTTTGCATAATTATTTTCATGTACCTACTTACTTCATGAAAATAATTATGTATTACATGACTGCATAACTGTGCAATCTACAAAACTTAATTTTACCCAAATATTATGCTACTTATTCATTTATTGGTATTGGTGTCGATTTATACCTTGAAAAGTTTTTGCCTTAGTACAGTTTAATACCCACGCATTAATTACATCTAAAAAAATGCATAAACTTCATAAGTCTATGGACGAAAGTAATTTTTCGCTGTTCATTTCGCAGACATACACGGAACTCGGTGCTAGCTCAAATTCCAAACTTCGTTTTTGCAAACCAGTCGAAACGGAAAATCCCGTGGCGCCGTCCCACGACCTCGGCTGTTAAAACTGGTGGATACAACATTCCATTTGCCGCAAAAAACGAGGCTGCTAAGGATTTTTTGCTAGATTTTATCTTAAGTTTGACTTTGAGCGCCCAAGCGCCAAAAATATGCGTACAGACACGATAAGATTTTTCATACTCGATCCTGCGAGTTGGTAAGGATCGAGTTGGTTCTATCTATCAGCTGCAAAAGAGCTGGGGATATTAGAATGGACCTCAGAATTTTTATTTGGGCTGCATTTTTATTATTACTATAAAGTATTAAACCGGGAATTAACGCGACGTTTATTTTTAAGTACCTACATTGTATGTACTTACTGCTTGACGTTTCGGCTACGTTGCAGCAGCCGTGGTCACAAGCGAACTGAACGTCAAGCAGTAAGTACATACAATGTACTTAAAAATAAACGTCGCGTTAATTCCCGGTTTAATACTTTAGTTATAATGCAACGCGAAAATTTAAAAAACTATTTTTATTATTGTTTAATAAAAACAAAAAATAACATAGTTAAATATTAATCATGAAGCGCAGGTCAAAGATAGAGAAGGTGAGTACTGGGTATATTTCATCGTGAAATGCTCTGTAGAGCCTATTTTAGACTGACAACCATAACATATTTTTGTACTTATATTTTGCTCATAAGTTTAAGATAGTAAATGAACCCAAGAATAATTCTTGTGGAATAATAAGTTATTTCACTTGGCTAGAAGTGGGCTCAATATAGGTAAAGGTACGAACAGAAAAAAGGAATTTAAGCTAATATCGTATCTAAACAGTGTAAGTAATCGCTGTCAAATTTATACGGTCGAACGTTATCAATTTCAGCCAATAGACGTCCACTGCTGGACATAGGCCTCCCCCAAAGTTCTCCACACAGATCGGTCCTGTGCCACCCGCATTCAATGGACTCCCGCGACCTTTACCAGTTCGTCGGTCCACCTGGTGGGAGGCCTGCCACGACTGCGGCCTCCTGCGCGTGGCCTCCACTCAAGGACCTTTCCACCCCAACGGCCGTCTGTTCTCCTCGCAATGTGCCCTGCCCATTGCCACTTCAGCCACGCAATTCTTTGGACTATGTCCGTGACCTTAGATCTCCTGCGGATCTCATCATTTGACACGATCACGCAAGGAGATTCCGAGCATAGCCCTCTCCATTGCCCTCTGAGTGACTTTAAGCCCTCTTAAGCGGCCCATTGTAAGCGGCCACGTTTCAGTTCCGTATGTCATCACTGGCAATACACACGCATTAAAGACTTTCGTCTTCAGACACTGTGGTAGATGAGCCGAAAATATGCTGTGTAGCTTCCCGAACGCTGCCCAGCCGAGTTGGATTCGCCGGTCGACCTCTTTCTGGAAGTTGGACTTACCAAGTTGCACTTTTTGTCCGAGGTAAATATATTCGTCTACAACTTCCAGTGTAGAGCTTCCAACTTTTACAGGAGTGGGGTACGACATGAGAGTTCAACATGAGTTTCGTCTTGTCCATGTTCATTTTGAGACCCACTTGTTGAGAGACTCTACTGAGGTCGTCAAGCATTCTGCTTAGGTCTTCCAAGGTCTCAGCCATGGCTACGATATCATCGGCAAATCGAAGGTGCGTCATGTACTCGCCATTTATATTGATGCCAAGTCCATCCCATTCCAGAAGCTTAAAAACGTCCTCCAACAAAGTTGTGAACAGTTTCGGCGATATGACGTCACCCTGTCTCACACCTCGCTGGAGTGGTATAGGCTTAGACTTCTGGTCCTGAAGACGGACTGACATGGAGGCGTTTGCGTACAGGGACTGCAACACTTGTATGTACGGGAGTCAATTCGGCACCTTTGGAGAGACTGTAGCACGGCCCAAATCTCGACAGAATCAAAAGCTTTCTCATAGTCCACAAACGCTAAGCACAATGGCAGATTGTACTCCTCGGTCTTCTGTACAATCTGCCGCAGCGTATGAATGTGGTCTATGGTGCTAAAGCCTTTGCGGAATCCGGCTTGTTCGGGAGGCTGAAAGTCGTCCAACCTACGTGCTAGACGGTTCGTCATAACTCTCGAAAACAGCTTGTATATGTGACTCAGCAGTGTGATAGGCCTGTAGTTCTTCAATTGGGATTTATCTCCCTTCTTGAAGAAAAGCCTCACCACGCCAGTATGCCACGCTTTGGGCGTCTTTCCCTCGATGATGACGAAGTTAAATAGCTTCTGAAGGGCTTTCAGGACCGTTCGTCCACCTGCCTTCAGAAGCTCCGCTGTGACTCCGTCATCACCCGGTGCCTTGCCGTTCTTAAGCTGTTTGAGAGCTATGCTAATCTCGTACAGGCTATGACGTCCGGGATATCTTCGGTGTAGTGCCGGGTTAATTTGGCTCTTTTATCAACGGCTTGGGAGACAGGTGTGCGTGATGTAAACCAGCCGCTGAAAACCAGCGTCGGGGCAGGTCACTCGGACCTGCACCGACAATCTGCTGAGCGGCCGCCTATTTGGCGCATATAAATCATAATTGTTTTGACTTTTTTTTTTTTTTGTGTATTTTTTTCTTTTATATTGTGTGTATTTTACTGTGTGTGTTTTGTGCCAAATAAAGCTTTCATTCATTCATTCATTCATTCATTGATGTCTCGTAAAGCTGTCCATAAAAGTTTTCAATCTCGGCCAAGAGCTCATGGCTCTTGGTCGAACGTTACATCCAATCACAATAGCCGCAGGGGTCGGAGAGGTTCTAAATTATATTTTTTGCCGCACTTTTTGCACTAACGAGTGATCAAGCGCCGATATGACCGCAGAATACCAAGTCGGTTACGTCACTGTTTTGATATTTATAAAATTTGACCTAGCCCATCGTGTGGGGTATCGTTAAAAAGGTCATTAAATACTACAAAAATTGCCTTGAATCCATGTGGATCAGAACACCTAGTCTCGAGATATATTAATACAAAGTTAAAATTAGAGCGTCCCCCCCCCCCTTAACTTTTGAAATACTATTACAATAATTCTGAAAAAAATGTGATGTATACTTCCAAGTAAGCACTTTCAACGAAAACTATAGCGGACTCTGTATTATACATAGTTTTTTTAATACAACTCGACCAACATATGACGTGCAGTTGCCCCAACTAAATGGTAATGTATGTAAATAACTACCTACAAACTATGAAAATAAGGTCGGCCCATCTCATTGCTACGGAACCCTTTCATGTGCGTGTCCGACACGCTCTTGGCCGGTTTTTTTTTATTTAATTAATTGGACTTGCTTTAGCCGCGGCGACACAAGACACTGAACCACAACCACAGAATACTTAATAGTACAGGTACAGAAAGCCCACTTCTAAAAACCGTTTATAGAAATATAAAGGCTCAGGCTACCATAACATAAAGTTGAAATTCCGACCGCCCACTGTTCAACACCTACAATTTATTCATACCTAGAAGTGCGTTCTCTTTCTATCGCACGCAACTGTCGCGCATGCGTCGCCGCTCGCTCGCGATTTTCTACTGACTGGCCCCTCCGGAGGGGCCGCCGGCTGTACTTGCAAGTTTGATAGCTACACGCGGAGTGGGACAGGCCTGCCACAACTGAGCGTTGGGTTCGAGCTTGGCGACCAACAGTTGGCTGTCATTTTTTGGCCGCGTTAGCCCGGTAGACGCTCCATCTAGACATTATAATTATAATCAAAGATAACCACTGCCTATTTCAAACTTTATGCAGTTCGGTCTCTTCGCAGACGAAATAAGTGGCAGACCAATCCTACTACTATTATAAAGGCGAAAGTTTGTAAGTATGGATGTATGGATCTTTGTTACTCTTTCACGTAAAAACTACTGAATGGATTTGAATGAAACTTTACCACAATATAGCTTATACATCAGAATAACACATAGGCCTATTAGGCCGCTTAGACCCATAGGCCATTTATCCTACTACTATTATAAAGGCGAAAGTTTGTAAGTATGGAGTTATGGATATATGGATATTTGTTACTCTTTCACGTAAAAACTACTGAATGGATTTGAATGAAACTCTACCACAATATAGCTTATACATCAAAATAACACATAGGCTACAATTTATAAAAATATATTGTGTGGATTGTCCAAAATATGACGGTAAGTGTCAATAATTAACTCCACGCGTACGAAGTCGCGGGCGGCCGCTAGTTCTTACATAAAAATACTTTGAATTACCCCGGCACCCATAAATAGTAAAATCACAAATGAGGGCCAAGTTCTGAATAAAGCGAAATATATTTTGGGTTCTTTTATAAAAGAAACCTCATTATTGAAGGACATTGTCAGGGCTAGCCTGAATTTTACCCTGATTTCGTAATTCACTGAATTTATTACTCACCAATCTCCATTTGAGTTATAATTCGGTTATAATGGAACTGAGTTTGGAACTTTGACTTCAAGTTGGCCTAATCCATTGGCGAAAAGTTCGGATTTTATTTGAGAAGTAAAAGATAATGCTGAGTAGACGGTTTCAAGGAAAAAAATGTTTTTTTACGAGTCGGTTATTAATTGCATTTGAAGAAGTTTGCAGAAGGGAAAATTCCCTTGATTATTGCTATTCATAATAAAATTAAGAGGTAGGTACAGTCAATAGCAAAAGTAGACGTTCAAAATCAAAAACTCAATATTCCATCTATATCCATACAGTTCCAAAAGCATTATAAATATTCTAATATTTTTCTAATTTTCTCATTCTAATTTATTTAATAAATTTGAGTACCTACTAATACTCTGGTTTTTATTCAAGTGTAGTAAACTGACAAATGAAAATGACAAGTTTCTATGCATTTTGACATTTTGCATTTGTAAAATTGAGTGTCAGTTTACTACACATGATTATGAACCAGAGTATAGTATAACACTGCTTTTCGCGTCTCCGTACTGTATTATTTTAATCTTATAGCATATAAAATACTCTGTATAAGGTAAGAACAATAATCTATAAATTTTACGGGGACATAATACTTTATACATTTGAAAACTATACGTACAAGCTTTTACGAGATAACAAAAAAATCGTAAGTGCTGTTAGTGACTCTTGAATGACTTTGACAAAAGGACGGTTCGGGTTTGCTTTTTACGCTTGACTTGGCTTAGGCACTTCGTGCTCCAGAGTAAATATACTCTTAAAAGCGTTCTAGTCACTACATACTAAAAATCTATACATTTTTTGAAAGACGTAAATTCTTAGATAAAGATAAAGCCTATAGCTAAACCAAAAAGGCGCAACACTAGCGCGATGCCTTCGACGCCCAACGCCATCTATTGGTACAGAATGGAACTAATGTGAACTAATAAGAACCGAGACAAAGTGAGGGCGGGTCACTAGTATTTTGATATTTTTATAGTAGGTACAGTCAGCCACACATTAGGTTACCACAATCTGTCAAATTTCCTCAATTGATATTCAACCTAATGTGTATGAGAGTAAGATGTGAGTCAATTGAAGAAATTGAACAGTTTTGTTTACTTTGACAGCATAATTTCAATACTCAATACTCAATCGTTTATTGCAAAACCGTAATGTGATAGGATGTTGATGTTAGAATTTGATTTTATTTTGTAAATAGCTTAGTGGTCCTGCGTAGGTACTACGCGATGTAATAATGGTACCTACTGCCCAACTTGGTAGCTCTGAACGCCCAACGACATCTATTGGTAACAGACTGGAACTAATATTCCGAAACGAAGCGCGAGCGGCCACTAGTCTCTTTAAAAAACCTTGCATTACTATAGTTATAGTAACTATCTATACATTATCTCTAAAGTAACGTACACCATTTTCCCGGCGGACAGGATACATTCCCGTATAGTGTAAATAGGATATTCCTGTCATTTACCCTAAACACGTAAGTTTTAGGTCAGAATTTTTAGTAAACCGCTCGGCTAATGGCCGGTCCGTCGCACGTTTACCCTAACAACTCGAGGTGTACTATATAGTGATGTTAAGGGATACTATCGACAATTGGTAGACTTTAAAAAACCCGATATAATATAATATAATATATTTAATATTTCACTACATCACATACATTGATCTGACTCTGAGATAGGTAGCTCAAGCACCTGTGCTACAGATATTATCAGAACCAACAGTGGAAAATACTTTTGTTTTGTAAATACATACTTATAATACATATAAAATACCCAGACCAATACAAACAGACATGTTCATGCACACAAATGTTTGTACTGTGCGGGGATCGAACCCGCAACCCTTGGCCCAGACGCAGCATTCACTACCACTGAACCAACTGGGTCGACAATATCGATATTATAGATAAAATTAAATTAATAAACAGTTGTCAGTTTGTTTGGGCGGCGAATAAGGTTTCGTACCAGTCATCGTAGCCCCCAAACGGGCGCAGACGGAAGTGGAGGTTTTTAGTGGGTACACCCCTGGAGCCCCCCATGGAGAACCCCCACACTACCCGGCCGTTTACCAGCGGCCGGGTATACTGTGCATAAGGCGGCACCGACCACCAGCGCCAACATCGACTCTTTTTTTTGTGCCGGCGGGAAACCAAAAAAAAAGACGTGTTTATAGGCATATAAATGGCTACAGATTCGCACTGTATTTTCAAATAGAGTTGTTTTTATGTTATATGTAGCAGACGAGCAGGCGGATCACCTGATGGTAAGCAATTGCCGCCACACATGGACACTTGCAACACCAGTGGAGTTACAAGTGCGCTGCCAACCTTTTATCCCCTTCCCGGGTGGGCCTCCGGACCGGTACCCTCACTCACTCGGCGAAACACAGTACAGGGGCTGCTTCACGCCGGTTTTCTGTGAGGCAGTGGTACCACTACGGTCGAGCCGGCCCATTCATGCCGAAGCGTGGCTCTCCCACATTTAAAAAAGAGTTTAATCGATAGCTCTTATAGTCACAACACTAGCACACTAAGTAACAATTGGGTAGGGATGCCATTGCGAGAATGGTTAGCGGTGTAGATAAAATGCCTAGCCCAGACAAAGGAATGTGGTTTAGGCTGGCGCTAGGCTGTTCTAGCTAAATACATTCCGTCTGTTATTGCTTGTAACAGTTCAAAACATAAAACAAACTAACATTTTGGTGGTGATGTTTTCCAAATGTGAATTTCTATTACCGTGGGAAAGCCACGCTTTGGCAGGAATGGGCCGGCTCAACCGGAGTGATTACACGACCTCACAGAGGACCGGCGTGAAGCAGCGCTGTTTCGTCAAGTAAGTGAGCATATCAAAGTCAATTGGAGGAAAAGGGGCCTAAAGGTTGGTAGCACACCTGTGACTCTACTGGTGTTGCAGGTGTCTATCATCATCATCATCAGCCCGGCAGTACCCACTGTTGAGTATAGGCGTCCTTTCTTTTCCGCCAAAGTTCCCGGTCCTGAGCTGCTCGGATCCAAGCAGAACCTCCTATTTTGGTGATATCATCGACCCATCGTTCTGCTGGACTTCGTTTGCCCATTCTAGGGCACCATTCGGTAAGGAGCTTACTCCACCTGCCATCACCTCGCCTGGCTAGGTGTCCTGCCCAATTCCACTTGAGTTCCATCACTCTTAATCGACATCATAGACTTTTGTCCTGCGTCGAATTTCAGAGTTCCGGACTCGATCTAAGAGTTTGATTCTGAGCATTTTTCTCTCCATGGCTCTTTGTGCAACTCTAATTTTTTGCACAGTCTCCTTAGTAAGAGTCTATGTTTTGGCACCGTAAGAGATTGTTGGCAGGACACACTGGTCGTAGAGGCGGGTCTTCAGGCATTGTGGAATCTTTTCCGACAAAACGTGTCTATGGGCGGCGGCAATCGCTTGCCATCAAGTGAAGTCTGCTCGTCTGCGACCTATCTCACAATGAACCCTTCCGCCTATTTGGCCTCCGATTCCTCACAAGCGCTATGTTTCGCCACTGGTATTCTGTGAGGCCATAGGTAAATTACTACTTCTGTCGAGCGGGACCATTCCTGTAGAATCGAGGCTGTTCCACGGTAAAACAGTACATATTGAGATGATGTTAAAAATATAGCATGGGAACCAGAAACACTAGTCCACTGTTTTCTTATTAGCACGTTTTTCACCTGCTTAAGTAACGAACTTAGTTACATTGTCATGTGCTAATTGATGTCGTCATCCAATATTTGAGTCTTCAGATTAGGTATGAATCGCCTCTAGTCTCGCAACACAGAAAAAATCATGGCCTTCACCTCAGTATGAGTCATGTTTAAATCAACTTTAGAGCTCATAAGTATCGACTTACAGGGGGCAATTCTCGTGCGTCGAGTGCACGAAGTGCCGATTGAAGTCGAATTTAGAGATTTCTTACATTCTTCCATACAAATTTCTACTTCAATGTCGAGTACCTACACGAGAATTGCTACCCAGATTGATCATTATTTATTAGATACTGTATTAAAAAACAAACCGAGAAAAAAAAGGTTTGAAATTCCGAAAAAAGGTACCAAATAGCACTGTTTTATGAATGGAACCATTAGGCTACACCATTTTTAACGCATTCACGCTGTATGTATCAGATACAAAAATAAAAATAAATAACTAAAAAAATTTTTAAAAGTATTTTAATGTTATAGGTGGCAGATGAACAGTCGGATCACCTGATGGTTAGCCGCCGCCCACAGACAACACCAGTGGAGTCACAAGTGCGCTGCCTCTGAACCTCCTTTCCCCTCGTTAAGTTATCTCTAGCTACGTCTACCATAGTTTCCGAGCGCAAACAAAAATATTTTCCTAAATCCTACCAGCAGAAAACCATAAACGAAAACACGACTCTCCACATCTCAGGGGCGAAACGAGAATGTCACACCTCACAATTTGGGCAGTCAAAGTAATAAATATGGCAATATCAACCCCCCTTCCCCCCTTTCCCCCCTTCCACTAAAGGTACAATCGTCCATCTTCGTGATTGGGTACGCTTGTGAGGTCAGCGGGAATTACAAGTTACCTGTACAATGGTCAAACCTATTTTTGACTACAAAGGTTTTCGGATTTTTTGGGGTTATATAAAGGACTAATATAATTCAGTTTCAACCTATTATAATGGGTAAGTGACTGAACTTACCTGAGTAAGACAACCTATTTTAAGACTACAATTAGGTAATCATGACATTGAGCAAGCCGTGAACCTATGCCCGAACGAATTTTTGTAAAGATGAATAGAAAATGGTAATTTTGTGTTCTCATAATAAGTGAATTGTGGAATTTTTTAATAAGAATTAATTTCAAGAAACTTAAACTTAAGTGTTCCATTAGGTAAATGAGAGTTATATCTACTATATTCATTTTCAAAAATCCGATAGCAATCGATTTTTTTTATGAGGTATGTGAGAGACGAGCAGACGTCACCTATGGACACCGGCAATACTAGAGAAGTCACAAATGCGATGCCAACCAAATTCCCCCTCCTCCTGGATTGGGTCTCCAATACGTGAACGTATCACTCCACTAACAGGAGTGGAGGGGTGTCAATTTTGTATTTTATGTTATAGTTGGCAGATGAGTAAACGGATCACCTGATGGTAAGCGATTGCCACCACCCATAGACACCGGCAATAATAGTCACAAGTACGCTGCCAACTTTTTACACCCTTTACCTTTAACACAACCACAGAATAATTGACACAGCGCAGACGCTTCAACACGCCAATCTTCTGTGAAGACGTGGTTACACTCCGATCAAGCCGGCCCATTCATGCCGAAGCGTGGCTCTCCCACGGTGTCGATATTATAATTTAAAAAAGCTTTGGTAACGTAACAACAAAACATGAAACTGTTTTCATTTTAAAACAAATTAAGAGAGCACAATTTGCAATTTAAATTTTGTCGCGTAAATTTTCCAATGTAATAAAATCAACGCTATGTCGATATATCAAGAGCTTTTCTGTTTTAACATTTTAAATATATGCATTGCACATAATATTTGTATTTAATTTTGGAATATTCACTGGTATTTTAAAGCGTTATTTTAGCGTAAAATATATTTTTTAATTAAATCTCAATATTGCTGATCATTTTGTTGTACGTATCTATAATCGCCTTTTACTCTCGAGAAAAATAATAATAAATTCTTAGATGTTGATGAGAGATCTCTAAGAAATACGAGTAGTTTACATAAACGGGACTAAACGCGTACAACAGCCGTGGTCACAAGCGAACTCAACCTCGCTTCTCGTTCGCTTGTGACCACGGCTGTTGTAACGCAGCCGAAACGTCAAGCAGTAAGTGCTAGAATGTACTTATTTAATTTCGTCGCGTTTAGTCCCGTTTATGTAAACTATCTGTATAATGCAACGCGAAAGCTTAAAAACAGATCTCTAAGAATTTAAGTATTTTCGATTTTTCACCACAACTAAAACAGAGTTTTCGCACTGCATAATTAAACAGCCAATTCGGCAGCCTACTTGAAAACATTTGTTATTAAATATTTGTCCGTGAACCCTAAACAAAGAAACGACCAATGGAATCATAGTTATGACACAAGCGTGAATTTCAAAACTATGTCAACAGTAATATAACATTCCGGCAACTAAACCTTGAGATCAAGTTATTAACTTAAACTTGACACTGTTCAAATTAAACCACTAACTTGATGTGAAGTCAAACTAAGGCTGCGTTTCTACTGAAACTAAATCCAACCAACTAAAAAGTATCAACCTATATACTGTCCCACTGTAGGGCGAATGCCTCCATTATAGAAATCAAGTCGGATGGGATGATGGGATTAGGCTTAATCACCATGCTTGCCTAGTGCGGATTGGTGATCACAAGTTCAAAAAATTTGAAACTACACTTCTATTGGTGAATTCTCAGCTCCGCTTTGTGAAATTAAACAGCCGCAAAAATAAAAAATTACACATTTATTCACACAACAGTTTTTATACTCACCTAATACTATAAATACTATGCAATTCAGAGCCTCAGATTCATTCATTACACTTATTTTACGACAAGAATGTCTTGAAAAAGTATTTTTGGACAACTAACACAGTTCCCATGTTTTATAACCAAGGGCTACCATAATTTATGACATAAACGGCAGTGTGCCATCAATATATTTCTCGACTTTATTGACACATTTTATGAATGTCGAATAGATAAGAGATAGGTACATGTTAATAATCTAACGATGGTTAGCAACATCAATTTCCACAAAAAAGACAACTCGCAAGATAAATCATCCTTCTTATATCCTCGTAAGACTGGGAGAAAATGTTGTAGGGATCTTAAGCAAGACCGAATGTGCTTTTAGAGGAACAAATCCCCCGTAATCTGTAACGCCAAGCACTTGAAGAAAACATTTTTATAATAAAAAGCACATGCCATTTTACGACGTAAAATGTATAAAGATTGTAAGATTAATCATTTTCGAACATTGTTACTCCCAAAGCTAGATCTTTTATTATGTTACAGTGGCCCGCCCTCACTTTGTTTCGGTACTTAGTTTTGTTATTAGTTTCAATCTTTGAAAATAGATGGCACTGGGTGTCGATTACAACGTACCAACGCGGCAAAACGTTTCGTAAATAAACTAGTAACTCGCCCTCACTACGTTTCGAGATATTAGTTTCAACTTATACCAATAGATGGCGCTGGACTTCGATTGCACCGCGCTAGTGTTTCGATTGTTCGGTTTGTATATGAGGTTTGTCGATGTCCATTGGTTTTTTCATGATATAAGTGGCAGACGAGCCGGCGGATCACCTGATGGTAAGCTGTTACCGCCGCCCAAGGACACCTACAACACCAGTGGTATCACAAGTGCGCTGCTTACCTTTTAAAACCCCTTCCCCTGGATTGGGCCTCCGGTACCCTCACCCGCGCAGCGAAATACAGCGCATGCACTGCTTCATGCCGGTTTTCTGTGAGGACGTGGATTAATCCAGTCGAGCCGGCCATTCATTCCTTAGATGAAGATCGGTCAAATCGGACCTAAAACTACTACAATTTAACCACATTTTACGGTGTATTCATACAATTTGAAGTGAATAATTATAATGTATTTGTAGACTAGCGGCCGCCCGCGACTTCGTCCGCATGGAAAAATAACTTTGTACCCCCCTTTTAACCCCTTACAACCCCCTTTTCGCATATAAAAAGGAGCCTATGTCCTTTCTCAGGGTCTAGATCATCTGTAACCAAATTCTCATTTAAATCCGTTCAGTAGTTTTGGCGTGAAAGAGTAACAGACAGACAGACAGACAGACAGAGTTACTTTCGTATTTATAATATTAGTACGGATTGTAGATCATTACCTTGTAACTGAATGATGTCAAATGACAAACACTACACGTGCAACCATATTGCAACTGTGCAAACTAAATTCAATGCCAAGTGTGATCTATTTTAGGGTAAATGCACCACACGGCTTGGGCTATAAAAAGATGGTGCAGCTAGCTACAACGCCGACAACAAACAGAACAATTAAAACGTTTTGTAATGTTTTGCTGACCGCGGGAGAGCCACACTTCGGTATGAATGGGCCGGCTGGATCGGAGAACCGAGACAGAATCCATACTAATGTCATGAATGAGAAAGTGTCTGTCTATATGTTTTTCTTTCTTTCACGGCAAAACGGAGTGACGAATTGACGTGATTTTTCAAATGGAGCTATTTGAAGTAACATAGGCTTGCCCCTTTTTGACCCCCCATTTAAGAGAAGTGGGGGGCGCAAGCAAAGCCGCGGGCAAAAGCTAGTAATAAATTCATTGAGACAACATCACATACATTGTCCTGGTCTTAAACTAAAGTTTTCCCTTGTACATACAGCCCCACATCGAAGGATACAAAACTGTCAAATGTCTTCAATCGACTCTCATCTTTCTGTCATACGCATTAGGTTGAATATCAATTGAGGAAATTTGACAGGTTGTGGTAACCTGATGTGTGGCTGACTGTACTATAGAAATCGGAAACAACGAAGGAACCACAAACACCCAGATCCAACACAAATATCTGTTTCATCAACAAACATTTGTGTTGGTGCGGGAATCGAACCCGCGACCCTTTCGTTAATCGGGTCGTCAAAGAAATAGTGCAAGAAGACCAGTGTGAAGCAGGCCTGCGCTGAGTTTCGCAGAGTGAGGGGTACCAACCGAAGGCCCAATCGGGGGGAAAGGGGGTAAAAATTGGCAGCGCACTTATGACTTCACTGTTGCTGCGGCTGTCTGTTATTAATATTGTTACATTGTTTTGATTAAATATTTCAACGTAGAGAGATGATTTAATTAAATTAATTACCTCCTATTACAACAATTATAAATTATAATTAATTTTATCCCTGTGTTGTAGTAAATAACATAATTGCTACACCGATATAGCGTAAACATGGCTTAGTTAGAAGGATAGCTCCATATTATCCTGTTTACGTGAAGTTAATAAACATAAACTATTTACAGCTAGACTTGTTTATTGTTTCCATAAACAAAGCTTAATCTAACTTTGTGTAGGTAGAAGATACAATATGAACTAGTTCATTGTCCAATCTAGTTCACTTTTTTACATTATAGCTACACAATTCCGTACGGAAAGCGTTTAAAAAAGTGTTCATAACAGTGCTGTTAGTAGGTAGTTTTACAGCTATAGATATTTTGAATTTCGAATACGCTGTCGAGGTCATAAAGAAAATGTAGTACAATTTTATTTCTGACCCGAATCGATTGTAAATGGTTTTTACAATCCGGAAATGCCAAATAGCGCTCATTCGCGAGTCGAGCCTTTTTTAGCGGCGACACTTTTAACACGTTCACTATGTATCTGTAGTAAGCTATAATATCCATGGTTTCCATGATCGAACATTATATAGCGGTCAAACGAACATATGGCTCAGCTGATGGTAAGTGATCACTGCCGCCCATGGACATCTGCAACACCTGAGGCATCAAAATTGCGTTGCTGGCTGTTAACAAAAGAAAAAGCCCGTTTTTTGAAGATCACCAGGACGTATCTGCGTGGAAACACCATATTTGGTGGTTGGTTCAACAGTTTTACTGTACACGGTAAGAAATGGCATTTTATGCTATGTAGTGGAATAAAGTCCATCTAAGTAATGTTGATGGACGCCATTGCGTGACGATTTTTGACTTTGAGTCCGTCTTTTGGTTCTATTCCCATTTTAGTTTTGCAGCTGATCGACCGATAACCGCGATTCCGATTTTGGAGCGTAGATATATGAGATTTTCGCACCTTATCTGACAAAAAATTAAAGTCACCTTTACGATAAAGATAACATGTACGAGTATGAATAACTAAATAAGCAGTATACCTAAATATGAACTACTGAAAATATTTAGCACCCACTAAATATTTTTGCCCCAATGTGCATTAAATCTTTTCACTCGAGTGAACTGTTTTGTGCTTAGTCTAGCTTAAACCGGGCTGCATGGCCGATAAATGGTTGGGCTACGGTATGTACTGCCCGATCAGGGCCGTCTTGGTCTGTGCCGAGTCCCTGGGGAGCAATTCGTGCACTCGACATTGAAGTAGAATTTAGACATTCATCATTACTACTAGAGGCGGTAAACGAGCAAACGGGGCACCTGCTGGCAGTAATCACCACTGCACATGCACATCTGCGAGATCAGAGAGGTCGCTGATGCGTTGCCGGCTTTTAAGAAGGAGTAGGACGCTCTTCTCTTGAAGGTCCCTAAGTCATAGCCGTCAGGAAATACTGCCGTAGCTAAACTATTCCTCAAAAATGAGGTTCGCGGAAGAAAATTCTTCGAGAAACGCACAGTGCTACATCGCCAACCATCAAGATGATGAGTGTGGTTGAGATTCAACCGCAGCATTCGTCCATATAAACTTCTAATTCGATTTTAATGTCAAGTGCACGAGAATTGCTCCCAAAGGGCACAAAGGGTTTGGTTACTAAATAAATAGGCACAGAGAATTGGCTCTAGCTGACCCTGATATCGAAGAGTTAGTTATAGTTACAGCAGTATATCGTGTCTTTCGAATAATGTCAATAGCAAGTTATATCGGGGATCTGGGACTGCAACTGTAAGTAATTTGGGGCCCCTAACGAATACGGGGCCCTGCACCTGCCCTTCCCATTGGCTAATCCGTGCCTGATTCCAGTCTGTTTAATGCATCGATGTTAGAACACAAACGATTTACAAAGCAGAACTAATCTATTTACTATGAATGATATTCCTGTAAACATTAATCGCTTAATTAATTTCAAATAGGTTCTGGTACAAATAGCACTAAATAGACAGCGGTTCAGGGATTTGCCCATCAGTGGGACAGTAGGCTAGTCAAAAAAGTACTGGTTGTTGATCTAAATGTAGATAAAACCGGGACTACGTATGATTCGTATTGATTCTGATTTTTCGAGTCCTCAAACAAAATGAACAAGTCACTTGAACGACTTTGTGTGAAATAGGTAAGTAAATGTTGATTTGTTTTTTTTGGCGAAATCAAATCAAATCAAATCAAATCATTTATTGCATGTCATAAATTACAATATATTTGTACAAAGGTGGTAGGTAGTTCCATTAGAATTATTTATGACGTCCTGCAAGGACATATTATGCGAATTTACGATTTTGATGCAAATTTCCAGAAGTCATAGAACAAAATTGTTTAGAATGCTTTCTACAATTTTTGACCATGCTGTGTATGCTAGGATTACTTGGACAGTAATTTCAGCTTAGGTATTTCTTTTTACTTTAAGGGTATTTGACAAAAAAAAATTATGTGTTTAATCAAAAGACCTCTCAATTTAAGAAACATTATTGAAAGAATTGCTTGATTCTGATTTGAATCACCTGAGATATCACAACTTTAAAAGCACATATTTTGGGCAAGCCCAAAAACGCTCTTTACAAATGGCTACAGGCAAGTGACGTCACACGCTTGTATCTTGTATGCGCGTCTAGTAAATTTTGTTTGGTAGCTATATCAAATGTTTCGTTTAAGTAAATGGTTTCATAATAAAAGTTGGTGGAAAATGTACGGGTAGTTCAATGATATAATTATTTTTTTTAAATTGTGTACTTTAAAAATGGACTTGCCCATGAAACTTTGAATGCTCATAAAACCAGCTAGACGTTATATTTTTAACTGAAAATGTTGGCCATTGGTTCTCATTTACCAGTATTTTGGAAAAGTATAAATATTTTTTACTATATCGAAATTAGTCAAATACCCTATTGACTGTAGGTAATCTATTATTAATCTTTAAGAGCAATAGTGGATAGGCTTTTCACGGTTTTGACTACGGCTGCCGTAACGCAGCCGAAACGTCAAGCAGTAAGTATAGCTGGAGGCACGAAAGTATAGCGATGACCGTTATTTTGCGCACTTGTAAAAAAGAAGACTTTCTATCAAAATTGGTTTCTGCGCACTCGAGGTCATAACTACACTTTCTTGCCTCGGACTATACATAATTATGTGCTTAAAAATTAATGTCGCAGCAATTCCCATCTATAATAATTATAGTTAGGTATAATGCAATGCAAAATTTTAAAAAAAAATTTAGCAAAACAAAATTTAGCAAACTATTTAACTACGGGTCTTATTGCCAGTTATCTGTTTGCGTACCTAACGTAAATAAATAAATGCAAGACCTGGTTAAAGGGATGTTTATGTTCACAGAACACTCTGTATCGTCTCTAATTTCGTCCAGAGCGATAAGCCGAACTATCCATCACTTCGTTTATCAGGGCATCCTGTAATTGAAGGCGAGCCCGGATGATCCTTCGGGATTACTGATCAAACATACGGGAGTACCAAGCGCTAATGTGGAATGGTGCTTTGACGATAGTTAAGTAGCTACATGGAGACACGTGCCTCCTTTAACATACAAAACGTAATCTAAAGGTGGACCTGGTTTAAAACTGATTTCAATATGATAAAACATCAAATTCAAATGTTTGGTTGCATAACATGTGGTTGTTATCGGACGTTAATGATAGGTATACCAAATATTATGGTGTAGCACATGCGCGTTCCTCATTATCACTCCACATGGCGGAATAATTCAAGGAAGTTATACATGTTTAGTATTTCCAACGTCTAACTTTTATTGTAACTTATTAAAAAACAAATATTGCTCTCTCGCTCTCTTCCGTCTGAGCACGTTATAATTAATTACTGTTTATAATTAATTTACGGTAATAAGCAAGTGCCCAATAACTTTGTGAAATGATATTTTATGCAGTACATCGCTGCATCGCTTACCATTAGGTGATCCGTCGGCTCGTCTGCCTTTGCGGGCGGGCAGGCGAGCTTGGGAACAATTCATCCCAATAAAACTCGTCCCAGAATTCCAAGATTTTTTTCTGGTCACTGTTCTAACCTAACCTTACCAATATTTCTATTGTAATAATATTTACTAATCTCTACTTTTTTGAACTTGAACAGTAATCAACAAAATAAAATTGAAATTCTGGGACGAATTGCCCCTAAACCCGCGCCCTGAAACTGTTAGGCCAACCGTACTGTACCTACACTAACTATATTGACACAATTTGCAAGTAAATTACGAAACAGCCTACCGCAATCGAAGGTGGTAAACCTTGGATAATCCGGGCTTATTATACATATATCCCCAAGGACTTGCTCTAGTTGTTCCTACATCGCAATCATGCGATTTGTACGCGCCTACACTTGCCAGGCTTCGGAAGCCTTAGTGGTGCGATATTTTGGTCTGCAAGAGTTTATATAAGACTTCCGGGGCGGATACCGAAGATTATATGGAGCGTTATAATATTATTAATATGGATGTTTAGGAAACGATGAGGGGTGAACCAGGCCAGGATCTTGTGTTTGTATATTTATCGAAAATCGAAACATGTTGCAAAATTTTGGTTTGTTGATTATTTTGAAAAAAACACCCGAACTGTTCACCAATACACTATATTGCTTGTACTGCATAAAATAGCACTTCACAAAATTATGGGCACTTGCTTATCATCATAAGTTAATTATAAACAGTTTTATTGATGAAGAGCTACCCTGTCACAACGTGCAGAAGAAATCGACTTAAAATTTTAATAGATTCCCCATTACGTATTCTACATCAAAATTTACTAAATGTCATAAGTTACTTTTTATGGGTTGGTTCTAGTTTGCATGGACACCCACAATTTGACAATCTAAAATATACAGTTTTCCTCACAATTTTTCATTGTTTCCGCTGATCTAACTACAGGAGTACGCACATAGATTTCAAAAATCAAATAAACATGCCCGGACACAAACCTACGACCTCCTCCTACTTATACCTACAGAAGACGTTACGTCCTTATCCCAGTGCTACCATCACTCAAAAATACCAATAGATTTTCATTCCATCTCTTTATCTAGGTTTCTGGGTCACGGAGTCGCGGTTATTCAAATTTCGTCCATAGCCATGGGGGTGTTAAACCGTCCCTTATGCATCCAGAGCTCGTAAAAGACTTAGAATGTCCTTGTTAGGGCTTGTCCCTGAAAGGGCGTTAATGGGTCTTGTTAAAAGCGTAGTTGGGTTCGTATGTTTATCCTTCTCAGTGCTGTATATCCCTTATTTTCCTTTATAATTCACCTTTACTATCGCTCACTTTGGAATATTACTATCTATACTATTTTTAAAGAGATAACTTCTATAGACAACGACAAGGCTTATAGGTAAACCGAAAACACGAAACGCTTGCGCGATGTAATTGGACACAGCGCCATCTATTGGTTCATTTCTGAATTACGTTCCCGAAGCGAAGTGAGGGCGGGCCACTAGTTGTTTAATAAAAGACTAGTGGCCCGCCCTTACTTCATTTCGGGACAGCAGTTTTTTTTTTAAGTTTCACTGTCTACCAATAGACGGCACTAGGCGTTGATTGTATCACACTAGGGTTTCGCTTTTTCCATTTGTATATAAGTTGATCGATATCTATAGAATTTATCCCTTTATAAATAGTATAGAAGAAGATATAGATTGAAAAAAGACATAGGTAATACGGCATCAAGAGAATGTGTCTGGTTATCTGGTATATTTCACTTATTTCCGGAAGACTTTAGAAATCGCAAACATTTCCTAGGAATAGGTACTTTACAATGATGGATTACACACATTTCCGTTGACATTTACATGTTTAAAGGCTATTTCTAAATTACACATATTTCGTTATTACATGATTTCAGTGGACGGCTATACTTTAACAGCTATTAAGCGACTGCTCCGCGCAAGTTAATTTGCATCCAAAATACTACAGTAGGAACTTAATTACACGAGTCAGTAAGCTTCAAGTTTAAGTCGGAATGGTCGAATCCAGTATGATTTTTGTTTACTAAGTAGCATTTGCGTTAATGTTAGCAGAAAGTGGTGATTTAATTATCGCTTTCTAGGTCACAAAATTTTTGTATTTTGAGCCTCATATGCCTGCCTTTTGAGCCTGAGGCACCTACTCATAGTACAGAGGTTGCCTTAGTTTAAGACCAGGTTGATTGGGGTGATTGTCTGGCGCATAATTAATTAATTTATTTATATATAAATAAATTCACACAACATCTCATACATTGACCTGACTCCGTGACTGAGACTGAGGGCACTGGGCCTCGGGGGAAAAGGGGGTTAAAAAGTTGGCAGTACACTTGTGACTCCACTAGTGTTACATTTGCGTATAGTAAAGTAGTTTCATATACCGTTGTAGAATGGAAAAATATGCCGATATCACTTAATATTCACAAGTGTTGTTTGCTTGATAGATGGCTATGGATTGTGTCAATATAATAGATTGATAGTTCACCGACTATTGATAAATGATGACTTGCAAATCTATGGTTTCACATCGTCTATCATTGCTCAATTCGAATCGCCATTTATTTTGCTACTAATACAGGGTGTGTCTGCGAACATTTACATTCTTTTAACCACTTGTTTCTACCATCCAGTTTAAACAACATTGTTCAAATACTTTTAGAAATTCATCGATTTTTTTGTTGGTCTAGTGGTTTAAGTACTGGGCCGTGATCTTGGGGTCCCAGGTTCGAACTTAGCTCGGGTTTGTGATCACCAATCCGCACTAGGCAAGCGTGGTGATTAAGCCTAACCCCGTCATAGTATAGCGATGACTTGATTTCTATGATGGAGGCCTTTGCCCTGCAGTGGGTGGCACAGTACCTATACAGGGTGTATCTGTGAATCTTTATATCCCTGTAACCACGTGTTCTACCAACCATTTTGAACAACAATTTGTTCAATGACTTTTCGAAATTCGTTGATAAATTTTTCGACTCCCCATACAAAATGACCAAGTCACGTGACAGACTTTGTCCGAAAGGTCGAATTTTTTTATGGGAATTTAGAATAGTCGTTAAACAATTAATGTTGTACAGAATGGTTGGTAGAGCACGTGGTTAAATGTTTACAGATTACACCCTGTATAGGCTGATACTTTACTTTATTTTACACACAAACATCATGAGAGATGAAACTAAATAACTTGTAAAATAGTGGGTGAAATGCCTATTGCGGGGTAGTTTGAAATATAAGTATAATGCTTTATAGAGCTGTTACGAGCGCTGGTAGAGGCTCCGAGGTGCTTGATAACATCAAACAACAGGGAGGTCGGTAATTTGCTCTACATGCACGACTCTACCAATACTTGGGTCTGAACTATTGTAGAGTGATACGTCACTTAACAAGTTTTTAGACTGTTGTTTGAATAATTTTTCGTTTTTATTTTCGTAATATATTTTTTACACAGTAGTACATTATAATTTTATAATAAAAAATTGTGAGTTAAGTAGGGTGATCGAGACAGTGATTGCCCACTTAAGAAAATTATGCAAAGTTTTATTTCAATTAAATCCTTTATTTTAACAATTGAGTAGCAGTGAAATCAATGGAACACAATTTTTGACTTCGCAACTTCGTTTGGACTAGTTACGAGGTGAACATATAAAAAGTTTCCGCCCCTACTCTTAAAGAAGGGTAGAAGGGGGTTGAAGTTCCATTTTTCGGAAATTCGCATAAATCTTGGAAAGTAAGTACCTATTCGTTTTACTTGCGAAAGGCATTCTGGAAGAGTAAAGTTATATAATTTTGCTACATACATGTTTTATTTCAATTTTCTTTCCGTTCCAATGTCCAAACAAAGCTACGAAGGCAACACTTGTGTACGAAGCATTTCCCTCTAATTATGTCTCGTTGTCTAGGCAGTGCTAGTTCCAAGAAGCCAAGCTTTAAGCTTATTTTATTTAACATAAAATGCAATTTCATTATTCCAATACTACCAAATAAAGGCCCTAATTGCGTTCCATATCTATCTTCCGTACTATTATAAAGAGATAGCTTCTATAGACAACGATAAGGCTTATAGGTAAACCGAAAACACGAAACGCTTGCGCGATGTAATTGTGCACAGCGCCATCTATTGGTTCATTTCTGAATTACGGTCCCGAAGCGAAGTGAGGGCGGGCCACTATTACTTCAATGAAGAGCGTCATATTAAACGCCGTATGCGGAAATCACCCAACAACCGTCTCGTTTGAACGGTAGACGTGCAAATTCCGGGAATGAAAGGGGGAACCTTCACAACCTTCATTTTAATGCGGAAGCCGATGGGTTCGATCGTATGATTAATACTCTTTTCATGGCAACCCTTAAACGATATCATATTAGTTACATCATTTGTAACCCAAGAACGGATTTTTTATGAGACATTCTTATACGATCTTTAAGGCAAGAGTGAACAGGCATCTTTTAGGCAAACGCGTGTCATCCTAGACCTCCATTTTCCATCAAGTGCGATTGTAGGCAAGCGTTGGCCTATAGTTAAACAAAAAAAAAGTTAATGATTTAATTGCACAGGAAATATAGAGCTGGTTAAGTTTTTTGATGACACTTTAAATAAATACCAGCCATTTCTTTGCTGGCATTCGTTATCAAAATATGTTCTTTAATTTCAACTTGTGATGGATTTTAATATGGATTTGAATAGCAATCTGTCAGTTTCGCAGGAAGTTGCAAAATAAACTTCTACTCGATTGAAGTTCAAGAAAAGAGCTTACGCATATGTGATGCCTCGGCTCTTGCCTATCTAACTTGGGGTATCTAACATGGCTATCGAACATGGGTTCGATTAGTAATCACCATTCGCCCATAGATAGGCAAGAGCCAAACTAAAAAAAAACTAAATCTATGACATTTTATCTGTGCATTCTATAATATTTGATCGAAATCTTTTAGTGGAATCGATTCGATCAAAAAAGTTTGATAGGATGTGACCCAATGTTCAATATTGTTCTTTAATCACTTGAGTAATTATTGAAATAAGGTCATAAAAAGTCGTATGGGCATTTTATTGCTGTATTTGAAAATAGCAGAATAAAATCAATACTCCATTCAAAATGAATAAGTCCACGTAGTCAGTCGAAGATTTTTCATACAAATTTTTAATGACGTTGTGGACTTGTGGAACTAATCGTTGAATACAGAAGTACCTAGTGGCTATAGAGATTCAATGTTAAGAAAGTCGTAAGTCATTTTGAGTAATTCGTCATGCTCGTACATTTCATAATTAGAGTTATTATTCAGGCAGGTGTCTTTTTTATACTAGAGGCGGCAAACGAGCAAGCGGGTCACCTGCAGTAATCACCGCTGCCCATGAACATCTGCGAGATCAGAGTCTTCCTGATAAAATAATACCTAAAGATTTTAAATAGGTAACTTAAGCCTGTTTTGACCAGTCTTAATCCGATAGTAAATCTATGATATACGAGTAACCATAGAATGCGGCATCCTAAGGTCCGCTGGCGCTCGACGTTGAAGTTTAATTTATTAATTCCGTGATAGTAATTCCCATAATAACTAATTTAATACCCCCAGTGTTAAGCGCTAATCCGATTCGTACAAGACAATTTACAAAATTAGTTCCGTGTTAACGAATAATTCGAAATTAAAGTGCTTAATCTTGACACGCGCAAGACACTCTAAGTCTATGAGCATAACCCTATCATTCCTGAAACATATACTAGTTAACGTAAACCATATTATTATAATAATAGGTACTTGGGAAAATCTTGGTCGAACCTAATGGGTAGTGTGGACTTATACACTTACTTTAAAAACAAAGAACAAAATAAAATAGTTTTATGGAAATTAGGAAACTTATAGACCTAATAGTCTAGGGAGATAATGACCCTTCTACAAACGTTTTGAACGCCCATGTCGTATTATAGAGTGGTAATCTGATAAATAACAAATCATGGAACTATTTTGTATACATAATGTAGGACACATTGGAATTGATAATGTGTTTATTAATCCAGTGAAGAAATTTGACAGCTTTTTGATATAGTTTTAACCAATTTTGATTGTACAAGGAAAACCATGGATGAATTTCCTTGTACAATCAAAATTGGTAAATTATAATAACTACGTGTTAATCACTATTTACGTAAATAACATGGTAGGCTTACCTATTTTAAAATTGGCACCTATCATTTTTGTTAGTTTTTTAGTTCAGTTAAGTTGTCGGATTAAATCTATAGGTACAACATTTTAAATCTTAATATCTTCTTTTTACGCACTCTACATGTGTTATTTGAAACAATCGAAATAAATTTAAAATAAACTATATAGATATAGATACATCTATGTACTCACTCAGTTTCGTTGTTCTCGAAGATGATATGTCCCTGCGCAGCCTCGTACTGCGCACCACTCTTAGCCGTACCATCTTCGGTCCAGTAGGGCACCTGGACCTTGCCACGCGCGCCAGCTGTTCTCACCACTCGCAGATCATACGTGCCCACAGACTCAGTCAGCTCAAAGTCCCGCTGGGGGAACGAAAACACACCGGAATGGTCATCGTCTAATATCACTACTGTCGCCGTCGACGGAGAGGCCAAGGAAGCACCTTTCGGAGAAGTCAGACGCACGTAGAAGTGCTCGTCCTCCTCAAACACATCGTCGTCTATCACTTGAACGCTGAAGGTCTTCTCCGTCTCGCCGTGCCTGAAGACCAGAGCGCCCTGGGCTGCCACGTAGTCGGACCCAGCTTCCGCTGTACCGTCTTCAGTGGTATACTGGCACTGTGATCTCACCGTTCAAGTCCCCGGCTCTGACAACCCTCACGTCAAAAGTTCCGCAGTTCTCCATTACAGTGTAGTGGTCGGGGTCGAACCGGACATTCGGGCCTTTCGGCTCGATCGATGGGGAACCTGAATCACGTCTCTGCAGTTCTGCTTTCACTTCGCTCAGATCACTTTGAGCTCTTTCTGATATTTTGCGAGAGAAATCCCCTCCTCCTGTCATTTTTCTCGTTGCAGCCACTCTATAGAATGCCCTCGATTTTGGCCCTCGAGACATCAAAGTTTCTAACGCCATTCGTTCCACAGTTTCGAGATCCTCCTCCGGATGTTGTCTTCTTAATTCTCGAAGAACTGCAACGTAATCTCTCCTAGATTTCTCGATTTCTCGACCTTCTTCATCATCCGATGCGAAATCATCACCACCCGGTTTCAGAGCCATTTCAACGGAACCATCGCCTTCCGCTTCCACAATCACTCCACGCTCATTAACTCGATAGCCTTTTTTCAAATACTTGTATACTAACAAGCGCCGATCCGCGATGTAAGCTGTTAAAACTGTCGCCGGGAAGAAAAGGAAGGTAACAGCGCCCTCCCAAACTTCGACTTCGCTTGGTGATATCACAGCTAAGATGAGGTAGAGCCACACGTACGCGAACACCGACCAAGTAGCAGTCACAAGGAACACCCTAAGATGCTTTATCTTGCGCACTTCTCCGTCAGGGATCACAACAACGCAAATCGCCATTATCACAAACAAGTTATAAGCGGCGGACCCGACGATGGTCCCGGGCCCCAAATCACCAGCTTCGAAGTCCTTCCCGGCTATCTCAATCACTGAGAGCAAGATCTCGGGCGCACTGGACCCTAAGGCCATCAGCGTCAAGTTGGCCACGGTTTCGTTCCATACTCTAACGACTACAATTTGTTCGCAGCCGTTGCGTCGCACGCGCACCTCCTTTTCGCGGGAGGTGATCACTTCTATGGCGGCCATGAACCGGTCGGAGACGATGGAGACGCCGATGAAGAGGTACATAAGAGCTAGGAAGTAGACGACGCCTCGGAAGGCGACCTCGAGGGTCGGGACGTCTTCGAGGGGTTTCCATAGCGGGAGGACGACGCCGGGTTCGCACTGGAGGACGCGAGCTGGGGTGGTGTTGTTGGGAGGGAGGCGCGGGGAGGGGAGCTCCGCTCGGACCACCACGCAGCAGGCCGCGAGCGCGGCGAGCGCGGGTCGCATGCCGCGTTAGACGCTTGCCATGCCGCCTCCGGCGCTGACCGAGGCCGGCGCGCGACTGACGCCGCCGCCGCGGCGTCGCCCCCGCCCCGCTTGCAGGAGGCTTAACTCCGCGTTGCCAGATGGCAACACTTTATGCAGTTTTCGTAGCTTTTAGCCCCTCGCGTAACATGTGCTCGGCGTAGTTGGGTAATTGTTTTGTTTAACGGGTTTTCATCTGCGTCTGTTTTTCATTAAAAGTCGCATACAAATAGTGTCGTAAAACGAAACCATATCCAGTGCGGTTTTTTTATTTAATTAAACATGTAACTTCTTAACGTTTCATATAAAACATTACTGGCTTATTTATTACGCTCTAAAGATCTACAAAACATTATTTTAGACTACATACTTGGAATTGATGTACCTACTTTACTACTTTTCATTTGATTTTAATTGGAAATCGAGTATAAATACGAGTAATGCGATCAAATGAGAACATAGGTAATAAGTATTTATTTGTGATTGTGTATTTAGGATACTTGTTTACCTACCTATTAGCATAACATAGGATCTGTTATTTGGCTTTGAAAGTTTACAATGGAAATAAGTAGTGAGCACAACAATTTGTATAAAACTTTTTGGAAAGTTTTAATCCTTGGAACTACAAATTATTTCTTTCAACATGCGAGTATTTATTCTACAGAATTCAGATTGTTTTGTTCGATATAGATATGGACTTTCTTTCATACACCTACATTTACATATCCCCGGTAGCAATTCAAGGATAGAGATTTCATACATTCGTCTATTTATTGATCTTTTATTCGACTTCAATGTTGAATGTCCTACGACGTCAAAGTCGTAGAACAAAGTACAGAATATTTATAGAAGACGTGGTTAAAGGGATGTAAATTATTATATTACCCTGTAGGTTTGTAATATTATTACTTTTGTAATCTGATTAACGTAATTGAATGTAATCATGATTATTTTTCCACTTAGCTTCTATATTTGGATGCATATCGGGGAAAAAATCATGATTAATTTTGTGGTTACATTTCTGTAATTACCTACACAAGTCAATTTTATTGTAATAATCAACCAATTACTTTGGATGTGACGGTTACTTACAAACTAAGGGGTCGTGGGTTCAACTTTAACAATATTCATACCACTTTGTGTATCGAAGTGAGCCAAGTTTTCTTAGGAGACTGAATCACCCGAAAAAAATTATGGTCTCGTTAGTAGCACTTAATAGCAGGGTAAGAATTGTTTTTTTTATGTGATAGGTGGCAGACAAGCAGATGGATCACCTGATGGTAAGCGATTGCCGCCGCCCATAAGCACCTGCAAGTACACCAGTAGAGTCACAAGTGCGCTGCCGACCTTTAACCCTCTTTCCTCCCAAGTTGGGCCTCCGGTACCCTCACTCACTCGACGAAACACAGCGCAGGCGCTGCTTCACGCCGGTCTTCTGTGAGGCCGTGGAATCACTCCGGTCGAGCCGGCCTATTCATACCGAAGCGTGGCTCTCTCGCGGTACGGTTTGTGTCCGTTATTCTTGAGGCATGACCTTCATGCCATCTTTCCCTGCTTTTTACCACTATCGCAGCTGGCTAGTGGGTAGCGATAAGGGCTGCGGGATATGGAACCCGATCTGGTAAAGTAAAGTAAAGTATCAGCCTATATACTGTCCCACTGCAGGGCCTCTATCATAGAAATCAAGTTATCACTACTATGATGGGATTAGGCTAATTCACCACGCTTACTTTGCTCGTCCCAAGAACCCGGGACCCCAATATCATCGACTGGTACTTAAACCATTAGACCCAAGGGAGCGTTACCCGATCTGGTAATTAAACCCAAATCGGGCCAAACTTTGTGGGTACTTTAATTTTTTGGTTAGAAATTTTTAGTGTTTTTTTTTAAGTGATAGGTAGCAGACGAGCAGACGGATCACCTAATGGTAAGCAATTGCCGCCGCTCATGGACACTTGTAACACCAGTGGAGTTACAAGTGCGCTGCCAACCTTTTATCCCCTTCCCCCCGGGTGGGCCTCCGGTACCCTCACTCACTCGACGAAACACAGGGCAGGCGCTGCTTCACGCCGGTCTTCTGTGAGGCCGTGGTATCACTCCGGTCGAGCCGGCCTATTCATGCCGAAGCGTGGCTCTCCCACACTTAAGTTTGTCGGGCTAAAACTGTCACATCATAATGGGAATTGAGAACTGTCCTACTGTAAAAAAGTGTGTGCGCAAACATACACTCTCAATACCCTTAGGTGCCATCATATCCCGCTTACGTGGATATTGGTAACGCTCAACATTGAGATCACTGTAGCCGAATCGGTTGCAGATATTATTTATCCTGTAAAGGCAAACTTCACAGATTTCCCATCCCCATAGTTTCCTCCGCAGCCCGCTCGGTCGCACGTACGCGTGCTCTGATGGAGTTTTATTGCCATTGCGGCCCGTAACTTGGACTCGGGAAAAAAGGTTATTAGCTCGACGGCTCTCCACTAGTGACGTAAATTGAAGCGAATTTTGACACTCGAGTCGTTATTGAATTGCCTAAGGCGGGTAGCACACTGCCAGAGTCGAGGCGGAGTCAAGGCACAGTCGAGGCGGTGGTGTGATATAAGAGTCGAGGCGGAGGTGCAGAGCATCGTTTACACCCATTCAATATGTCGTCGTCAGAAGACGATGACAAAATGGCGGCGGGGTCGGGGCGGCAGCGTGCCGTGCGCCCGCGCCGCGTCGCCGACTCGACCCTGCACCTCCGCCGCCTCGACTGCGCCGCGACTCTGGTAGTGTGCGTTGACATATTTGATTGTATAGAAAAGTCAGAGGCGGTGCGCCTCTTGAACGCTTCCGCCTCGACTCTTGAGTGTGTGTGCGACACGCCTTAGGCATGTGTACAACCGTAGGTGCCGTAACATCCTTGGGAAATGAGACCGCGGCTTGGTCATCGTAGTGTTGGACGCCCTGCGACAAGATGAGGATGTTGACATTCGAAGGCTGGCTGCTGTGGGCTGGATGAGAGTGGCCCGAAAATCGGGAGCGGTGGCGTGCTTTAGGGGAGACCTATGTGCATTAGGTGAGTACGGGTTGCTGATGACGATGATGATGTGTATCGTGCTCAGTAGCAGTCGTGGATAATTTAAGATACTTATTTATTCGTAAACTACCAATGATAGCAACACAACGAAAGATGGAGCAAGTGCGTTCTAGCTTGACGGCCATGTTTGGGCTAGAGAAGCGTAGGCAGACAGCAGCCAGATGGCAGATGATCTAGCAATTCACGCAAGTAACTTATAGGCCAGGAAAACTCAGGACCGAGCCGATTTTTTTGGAGAGACATATGCCTGACGGTGGGCTTAGGGACACTGATGAAGAAGAAGAATAAGATCCGTAACCTAACCCTCGGTCACGGTGCAAAAGTGAGCCACGCCACAAACTATTCTAATAATAGCTTTAGCCCGCTGCTTCGCTCGCAAAAAGTATCCTATATTACTCTCCATCCCTTCAACTGTCTCCACTTAAAAAATCACGTCAATTCGTCGCTCCGTTGTGCCGTGAAAGAAAGACAGACAGGCACACACACTTTCCCGTTTATAATTTTAGTATGGATTAGTAATCATAAAAGTTTAAAACAGGTATGAGTCATTCAAAGTGAAGTCGATTGGCATCACTACATATTTAAACTTAAAGTTGCGATGCGTATTTCGGTGGCGTCCTTGTTTTTATGGCGGGAGTTTTTTTTTTTAACTTTTCGAGAAGTAAAGCAAGGATGTTAAAGTGACGAGCTCTTACAGGCAAAGTTTTGTTATAATGATAGGGTAGAAAATTAAAGGAAAGTTGGGCCGAATTTTTTCGACCTTAAAGGTAGGTACTTTGTATCGTAGATTCAAATACTCACTATTGAGAGGAGTTCGCGTCAGCAGAACTGTATGAATCACTTTTAGGCTATGCGAAGTTTGCGTCAGAACTATGTGAATTTGACACCACGCAGTTCTGATGTGAACTCCGCTCGATAGATATATATTTTTATTTTTGGTATAGCAATTCTTTGCAATTTATTCTTAAGTAAATATTGCACTTAAAAAATTCTCCTAAAAATTATTCGTTTAGCAGTTTCATCTTAACTAGTGGTCAAATATTTGCAATAATGTTTCCACTGGATATTGTATATGTAAACCTACATATTGATGAGACTATCGTCAGCTCATGGGAGTTAAGCACTTACGAAATTCGTCGGCTTAGTAAGGGGTTCGGCTAGTATAATTGGTAGTTCAGCCACCCGGACTGTGGAAGGTTGTGGGTTCGTGTCCCACCTGAACCCCCCGAGAATGTTTTAAGTGCAATATTTACTTAAGAATAAATTGCAAAGATTGCTATACCAAAAATAAAAATTATTCGTTTATGCAGTTCATCTTAACTAGTGGTCAAATATTTGCAATATGTTTCCACTGGATATTGCTATTGTATACCTACAATATTGATGAGACTATCGTCAGCTCATGGCGAGTTAAGCACTTACGAAATTCGTCGGCTTAGTAAGGGGTTCGGCTAGTATAATTGGTAGTTCAGCCACCCGGACTGTGTAAGTTGTGGGTTCGGGTCACACCAGAACACCCCCGAGAATTTTTTAAGTGCAATATTTACTTAAGATATATATTTATTTAAAAACTTTACTGCACTAAACTTTGTACAATAGGCAAACTTAACGCCAAGAGGCATTCTTTACCAGTCAATCTTTGGGTCTAGCAGATAGGACAAAGGTGCGGCGAAAGGAGGACTTTAACTTATAATGCAATCCACAGATTATAGAAATGGTTATGTACTACTTTTAATATAGGTACAGTTATAGTTAGGATAGAGTTTTTTACAACGAAAAGTTATAATTGAAAATATTTTCTCTAACTTACTTACTACAATGAAAAAACCATACTCGATCACCCCATTGTTTGATCTATCATAGTTTTTTCAGTTTTCTTGACCACGACTAGCCATTAAGAAAGGTCTCCACTCGAACCAGCTACAATGTTACGTATTTCGTACACACGCAAGCCGCTACACGCAACCGAATGGCTAATTGCCATACCCTCCCCCCTTCCCCCTTTTTACAGAATAGTCAAGTCCAAAACACACTTATACTGTACACACAGTAGAAATAGGTAACTATAGAGTAACATTTCAACGGAGATGGTAAAAGATGCTCAAACGTTTTTTCTTATCTCGAGAGAACAGTAGTTAATGGGCCGCATCAGCTGATCATCTTCTATATCTATACTATATATAAAGAGATAACTTCAATAGACAACGACAAGGCTTATAGGTAAACCGAAAACACGAAACGCTTGCGCGATGTAGTATACAGCGCCATCTCCGTCATCAGGCGGACTGAGGTCATCTCCATTGTCCTTAATATAAAAAAAATAGGGGAAATATCTGAAATGTTCAAATGTGGAAGAGCCACGCTTCGGCATGTCTGGGCCGGCTCGACCGGAGAGATACCACTGCCTCCACAGAAAACCGGCGTGAAGCAGCTCCTGTGCTGGGTTTCACCGAGTGAGCGAGGGTACTGGAGGCCCACCCTGGGGGGAAGGGGATAAAAGGCTAGCAGCGCACTTGTAACTCCACTGGTGTTGCAAGTGTCCATGGGCGGCGGCAATTGCTTACCATCAGGTGATCCGCCTGCTCGTCTGCTACCTATCACATAAAAAAAAACTCTCTTCAATTCAAAAGTGGTATTCAATCCACTAAACCAAGAAGTTATTACCTCTTCATCTCACAGAAACAAATGACCCTGCAACAAAGATGTTCAGTAACGGACTGCATTTCAGGCGAACTCGCGGGAGGAAGCTAGTTATGAATATTTATGAGCATGCCTACGTACAGTCTGGAACAAAAAGCGCCCAGCAATTGGAAGTATCTCGCAGCTAAAGAATGCAGTTGCTTTGAGATAAAGTCTTTTGAATCAAACTTTTTCTTTGCTTGTTTGTTTTAGATCTAATCGCGGGTTTGATTTTGTAAAGATAGATACAACTACAAGGAGGCTTATACAGGGTGTATCTGTGAAGATTTACATCCCTTTCACCACGTGTTCATATATTTTTTTTGTGTGAATTTCCGAAAGTCCGAAAGTAAAGCAAATCTTGTTTCGAATGGTTGGTAGAACACGTGGTTAAAGAGATGTAAATGTACACAGATACACCTTGTATAGTAAATAATGTAGGACGCCCTCAGGCCAAATGCTGACGATACGATCAGGATAGCTAAAACGAAGCAACTGTCGTATGACTATGTTATATTGCTCAAGTGTTTGTGCAAACATAGATGCATTTTCTATTTCCATACCCTCATCTTTCGATGGAACACCAGTGTGACATGACTGAAGGGATTGTGCGCAGGACCTTCTGCTTAATGTGCGTTCCGAGGCATGGAAGTACCTTTTTTTTATGTGATAAAGTAGCAGACGAGCAGACGGATCACCTGATGGTAAGCAATTGCCGCCGCCTATGGACACCTGCAACACCAGTTGAATTACAAGTGCGCCGCCAACCGTTTATCCCTTTCCCCCCCGAGTGGGCCTCCGGTACTTTCACTCACTCGACGAAACACAGCACTGGGGCTGCTTCACACGGTTTTCTTGGGATGAGACCGCGACTTGGTCAGCGTAGTGTTGGACGCCCTGCGACAAGATGGGATGATGACATTCGAAGGCTGGCTGGTATGGGCTGGATGAGAGTGGCCGAAAATCGGGAGACCTATGTGCATTAGGTGAGTATGGGTTGCTGATGACGATGATGATGTGTATCGTGCTCAGTAGCAGTCGTGGTTAATTTAAGATACTTATTTATTCGTAAACTACCAATGATAACAACACAACGAAAGATGGAGCAAGTGCGTTCTAGCTTGACGGCCATGTTTGGGCTAGAGAAGCGTAGGCAGACTGCCAGCCAGATGGTCAGATGATCTAGCAAGTCACGCAAGTAACTTATAGGCCAGGAAAACTCAGGACCGAGCCGATTTTTTTGGAGAGACTTATGCCTGACGGTGGGCTTAGGGACACTGATGAAGAAGAAGAAAAAGATTTGTAACCTAACCCTCGGTCACTCGGACTCCGCGTTAAAGATATCAGACAACAGAGGATCAAAAATATAATACTTGCTTAAATACATAAGGTGTGCCCCATGCTACAACTATTCTAAAATTAGTAACCATAAAAGTTTAAAACAATAATTGACGACCCATTTGGCGTAGTGGTTTGAGCGCCGGTTGAGACGCAAGGGTCGCGGGTTCGATTCCCGCATCAAGACAAATGTTTGTTGATGAAACAGATATTTATCTTGGGTCTGGGTGTTTGTGGTTCCTTCGTTGTTTCTGGTTTCCGTAGTACAAGGGAAAACCTTAGTTTGGGACCAGGACAATATACCTATGTGATGTTGTCTCAATTTATAAAAACAAATATATATATATATATGAGTGACTCAAAGTGAAGTCGATTGGCATCACTACCTACTTAAACTTAAAGTTGCGATGCGTATTTCGGCGGCGTCCTTGTTTTTATGGCGGGAGTTTTTTTTTAACTTTTCGAGAAGTAAAGCAAGGATGTCAAAGAGACGAACTCTTACAGGCAAAGTTTTGTGATAATGATAGGGTAGGAAATTAAAAGAAAGTTGGGCCAACTTTTTTCGTCCTTAAAGGTAAAGATGACTTTGTATCGTAGATTCAAATACTATTGAGCGGAGTTCGCGTCAGTAGAACTGTATGAATCACTTTTAGACTATACGAAGTTTGCGTCAGAACTATGTGAATTTGACACCACGCAGTTCTAACGTGAACTCCGCTCAATAGTTATTTATTTATTTAAAAACTATATGGCACAAAACTTTGTATAGGCGAACTTAACGCCAAGATTTCTTAAGAAAATTCTTTACCAGTCAATATTTGGGTCTAAAAGATAAGACAAAGGTGCGGCGAAAGGAGGACTTTAAGTTATAATGCACTCCACAGATTATAGAACTGGTTATGTACTACTTTTAATATACAGTTATAGTTAGGATAGAGTTTTTGATTTTGACCATCTACTTACTTTTGCTGTGCAACGAAAAGTTGTAATTGAAAATATTTTCTCTAACTTACTTACTACAATGAAAAAACCATACTCGATCAACCCATTGTTTGATCTATCATAGTTTTTTCAGTTTTCTTGACCACGACTAGCCATTAAGAAAGGTCTCCACTCGAACCAGCTACAATGTTACGTATTTCGTACACACGCAAGCCGCTACACGCGACCGAATGGCTAATTGCCATACCCTCCCCCTTTCCCCCTTTTTACAGAATAGTCAAGTCCAAAACACACTACTATACACTTACGCTTAGTAGAAACAAGTACCTTTAGAGTGAATTTCAACGGAGATGGTAAAAGATGCTCAAATGTTTTTTCTTATCTCGAGAGAACAGTAGTTAATGGGCCGCATCGGCTGATCATCTTCTATACTATTTATAAAGAGATAACTTCAATAGACAACGACAAGGCTTATAGGTAAACCGAAAACACGAAACGCTTGCGCGATGTAATTATATACAGCGCCATCTTTTGGTTCATTTCGGAATCCCGGTCCCGAAGCGAAGTGAGGGCGGGCCACTAGTTAATTTATAAATAAGTAATTTCAAATTTCGGGTGACCATAATGCTTGCGGACGCTTATCATCAGGCGGAGTGAGGTCATCTTCATTGTCCTTGATAAAAAAAAGTAAAAGAACTAAAACCCAACTACGACAAAAAACGACGCTGAAAAAGTATAAAACAAGCCTTCGTTGTCAATTTACAATAATGTCATGCAATACTATTCTAAAGTATGCAATACCTATTCACTATGTAGAGATAAATGTTCATGTTTTGAAATCCACAGTCACACGTTGTCAAAGTGTGACGGTAGGTAGGTAGGTACATACATACATACATAGCCTGTCAAAATCATAACCCTCCTTTTGCTTTGCCGTAGTCGGGTAAAAAATAGGGAAAATATCTGAAATCTCTCTTCAATTCAAAAGTGGTTCAATCCACTAAACCAAGAAGTTATTACCTCTTCATCTCACAGAAACAAATGACCCTGCAACAAAGATGTTCAGTAACGGACTGCATTTCAGGCGAACTCGCGGGAGGAAGCTAGTTATGAATATTTATGAGCATGCCTACGTACAGTCGGGAACAAAAAGCGCCCAGCAATTGGAAGTATCTCGCAGCTAAAGAATGCAGTTGCTTTGAGATAAAGTCTTTTGAATCAAACTTTTTCTTTGCTTGTTTGTTTAATTTCCAATCGCGGGTTTGATTTTGTAAAGATAGATACTACTACAAAGCGCTTATACAGGGTGTATCTGTGAAGATTACATCCCTTTCACCACGTGTTCAACCAACCAGTTTGAACAACTTATTGAAATTCATCAAAAAATTTATCGACTCTCGGTACAAAATGACCAAGTGAGTAGTACGTGACCGACTTTGTATGAAAATATTTTTTTTGTGTGAATTTCCGAAAGTCATAAAGCAAATCTTGTTTCGAATGGTTGGTAGAACACGTGGTTAAAGAGATGTAAATGTACACAGATACACCTTATCCATACTAATATTATAAATGCGAAAGTAACTCTGTCTGTCTGTCTGTCTGTTATCTTTCACGCCAAACTACTCAACGGATTTCAATGAAATTTTGGTTATACAGATAATCTAGATCCTGAGAAAGAACATAGGCTACTTTTTATTGCGAAAAGGGGGGTAAAAAGTTACTTTTCTATGCGGACGAAGTCGCGGGCGGCCGCTAGTAGTAAATAATGTAGGATGCCCTCAGGCCAGATGCTGACGATACGATCAGGATAACAAAAACGAAGCAACTGTCGTATGACAATGTTATAGTGCTCAAGTGTTTGCGCAAACAGATGCATTTTCTATTTCCATATCCTCATCTTTCGATGGAACACCAGTGTGACATGACTGAAGGGATTGGGCGCAGGACTTTCTGCTTAACGTGCATTCCGAGGCACGGAAGTACCTTTTTAGGGTTCCGTAGCCAAAATGGCAAAAACGGAACCCTTATAGTTTCGTCATGTCCGTCTGTCCGTCTGTCCGTCTGTCCGTCTGTCACAGCCGATTTACTCGGAAACTATAAGTACTACAGTGATGAAATTTGATGGGAATATGTGTTGTATGAACCGCTACAAAAATATGACACTAAATAGTAAAAAAAAAAATTGGGGGTGGGGCCCCCCATACATGTAACTGAGGGATGAAATTTTTTTTTTCGATGTACATACCCGTGTGGGGTATCAATGGAAAGGTCTTTTAAAATGATATAAAGTTTTCTAAAAAACATTTTTCTTAAAGTGAACGGTTTTTGAGATATCAGCTCTCAAAGTCGTAAAAAGTATGTCCCCCCCCCTCTATTTTTATAACTACGGGGTATAAAATTCTAAAAAAAATAGAGGTGATGCATGCTAATTAACTCTTTCAACGATTTTTGGTTTGATCAAAGTATCTCTTATAGTTTTTTGAGATAGGTTGATTTAACTGTAATTTTGGTTAAGTTATTGTGCTTACACTGAAAACGATGGCATTATATTGCTGCTACGGAACCCTTTGTGCGCGTAGCCCGACTCGCACTTGGCGGTTTTTTTATGTGATCGGTAAGCAAGGGGACAAGGGGGGACACCTGATGGTAAGCATTGCCGCCGGCCAATAGACACCTGCAACACCAGTTGAATTTGTTAAACCTGCATGGTTATTAGATTGTCAAGCCAACACGGCATTCAATTTAAATATAAAAAATAATAAAAACTAAAACAACAGTGTGTCGCTAGATATCGTGTATGTCAAGAATAACAGCAAGTTATAACTAAAACTTAAATGTTTTCATTTCCTGCCTCCTATCCCTAAAACAGAAGGTTATGGGCAGCGCAACGCATTGAAGAGCGCAAATTACACAAATAACGTGCTATGGATAACCCATCGGTGCCTCACGGCACTCGGCACGAATCCCATGGTGTCTCCATCAACAAGTTGAACGGAAGAAATTTCAACACTTGGGTATTTTCAATAGAATGTTTGCTCACGGACCTGGATCTATGGGACGTCGTAACATCACCCATCGACTCCGAGGACCCTGACGCCAAGCGTAAAGACGCCAAAGCGCGAGCTAAAATATGCTTGACGTGTGAAGAATCTATATACCCAGTGATTCGAGGAGCTAAAACAGCTTATGACACCTTTAACAGCCTCAAGAAGGCTTATGCTGATAGTGGTCTAACTAGGAGACTGCAACTCATGAAAAAGTTGCTTTCCAACCAATATCGTGGAAACCTCCAAAGCTATGTACACACTTCCCTTGGCATACAACAAGAATTACAAGGAATAGGAGCAGGAGTAGAAGATGAGTTCCTGGCGATCATCATCTTGGCTGGACTCCCAGACGAGTACAAACCGCTCGTCATGGCTCTCGAGCATTCCAACGCTCGAATAACGTCGGAGAACGTAGTGGCAGCTCTTCTAAAGGAAGACTCTCGACCATGTCGCACTACCAGTACCAGACCTGAGGATCCTACGGCGCTACTGACTAAACCGAAGAAGAAATTCTGTACATACTGTAAAAAGTTAGGTCATTTAGTGTCAGATTGTAGGAATAAGAACAAGAAAGCTTCGGCAAAGGTTTATTCTCATAATACATTAGAATTTACACTTTCATCTTGTTTAACTCATCCTTCATCCACAGGTTCACAAGATTGGTTCATAGATTCTGGTGCAAGCTCACATATGAGCAATCGGAAAGATTGGTTTGACTCCATGTCCTCCCACATCATTCCCATCCAAGTAGCCAACAAGAACCAAATTCTGAGTGAGGGTAAAGGTACTGTAAATATTAATATTTCCGACAATGTACATAAAATAAGCGATGTACTTTACGTTCCTCGTTTAGCCACTAGTCTTTTATCGGTAAGCAATTTAACTCAAAAAAGGCTACGATGTTTTATTTACATCCAAAGGCGCGACAATCACTTTGGCAGGTGGATGTCAACTGACGGGTCAAGTCATAGCGACAGGCTCAAATTATAAGGGCATGTACAAGCTAGATGTAGACAAATCTCATGCTTTGTACACACCTACGAAAGAGTCACCTTTATTGTGGCATAGACGTCTTGGCCATCTCAATGCCAATACTATGCAGCTTTTAAAAAGTAAGTTAGTAGGCATAGATTTTAGCGGGAAATTTACGGAAAAGTGTGTTCCGTGCCTGCAAGGCAAGTTAGCTAAAAAACCTTTCAAAAGTTCTTGCAGCAAATCGAGTAAGGTTCTACAATTGATTCATTCGGACCTTTGCGGACCTATGAGTACGCACTCGTGGGGCGGTGCCCTATATTTGCTAACATTTACAGACGACTTTAGTCGCAAAACTTTTGGATATCTTTTAAAATCGAAAATCAGAGGTTTTTACTAAATTTGTAGAATTTAAGCACTTAGTAGAGAATCAGACTGGTGAAAAGATAAAAGTTCTGCGTTCTGACAACGGGCGTGAGTATGTAAATAAGGATATGTCTACTCTTCTTAAAAGAGAACGGTATCATACACCAGACAACGGTTCCGTACACTCCTCAGCAGAACGGCGTCTCCGAACGCGCTAACAGGACTATTCATCGAAAAAGCCAGATCCATGCTCAAAGATTCCAACCTACCTCTAGCGTATTGGGGCGAAGCAGTAAACACTGCAATTTATCTTAAGAACCGGTTGCCTACACAAGCGTTAAAGAACAAAATTCCAGAGGAAGTGTGGAGTGGACGAAAAATCAACCTCTCTCACCTGAGGGTATTGGTTGTGAAGCCCACGCTTTAGTACCCAAAGAGAAACGTACTAAGCTGGAATCTAAGACGCAAGCATGTATCTTCGTCGGTTACTCTACCGAAACCAAAGGCTATCGTCTTATAGACCCCCAATCGCCACGGAATATTATTATATCGAGAGATGTCGTCTTCTTAGAAGACAAAAGGCTGCACCAGCCTAACCTGCAACCCATTGACAGCGATGTAGCCATCTCCACCACTACCTCAACCTGCAACAAGTTTTTATACCCATGGACGATGAACCAGTTTCACAAAGAGAACGCCAACCGCAACCAGGTACTTCTGTGACGTCTGACAGCGTCAACTTTAAATACAGATTCAGATGCACCTGTGATCCCCGAGGTTTCGAGTTCAACCGAAGATCCTGATCCTTCTCAAGAGCCAGCACCTGAAGTTCAGAGAAGATACCCAACTCGGGACAGGCGCCCTCCGCAACGGTATGAGGAGCAGCTCCACATGACCTCAGATTGGGAACCAGAGACCTTCAAAGAAGTCCTCGATCACCCGGAGAAAGGCAAATGGCTGGAAGCCATGAAGGCTGAATTTGACTCTCTCAATAAACATGGAACTTGGATTCTTGTCGACAGACCCGCAGGTAGAAAAACTACCAAATGTAAATGGGTGTATAAAATAAAAAAGGATACTAGTGGTAATGTCACAAAGTACAAGGCCAGACTAGTAGCTAAAGGTTTCACTCAAGTAGCGGGAGTTGACTATGGCGAAACTTTTTCACCAGTTGCTAGACTGTCTTCTGTTAGACTTTTATTTGCATTTGCTGCTCATCATGGATTGACGGTAGACCACCTCGATGTAGAAACCGCCCTTTCTAAATGGTGACTTAGAGGAGGAAATCTTACATGGAGCAACCTGAAGGTTTCTCCACTAATCCTAAAGACAAGGTGTGCTTACTTAAAAAAGCACTGTATGGTCTCAAGCAAGCGCCACGTCAGTGGAACGCTAAAGTTTGCGACGCTATGCGCAAACTCTTGCTGAAACAATCGGCAAACGAGCATTGTCTGTACTACAGACGAGAGGGCAATGACCTGCTTCTCGTTGCTGTGTTTGTTCGACTGACTTCTTCGTCGTGTCAACTTGTGACAGAATGAAGAATACTGTTCAAAGACCAACTGAAAAATACTTTCACTGTCAAAGACCTTGGAGTATGCAAGGATTGTCTTGGCATGAGAGTACACCAGACTGCTGGTAATATTTATTTGGATCAAACCAAATATATCGAAAATCTATTAAATAAATTTGGCATGACAGATGCATTATCTGTCACCACCCCTTTTGAACCCGGTCTAAAACTGACTGTCCCTAACAAGGAAGAGGACAATCCAGAACTACCGTACCAGGAGCTTATCGGCTCACTAATGTACATTGCGATATGTACTAGACCCGACATTGCCCATGCGGTCTCATACCTCTCTCAGTTCAATGCACATTACGGGGGGGTACACTTCAGGGCCGCTAAGCGAGTTCTTCGCTACCTGAAAGGGTCAAAAGCACTTCGGCTGCATTTTCACCGAACAGCCCAGTTCTGTCCAGTAGGATACGTGGATGCGGACTATGGAAACAATCTTGTGGACCGTAGATCATTCACAGGGTTCGCTTTCCTGATGAGTGGCTCTCCAATCTCTTGGGAAGCACGCAAGCAGCGTACTGTCGCGCTTTCTACCACGGAAGCCGAGTACATGGCTTTGGCTGAAGCTTGTAAGGAGGCAATATACCTCCAGTCACTCATCAGTGAAATCTTCATCATCGCCCATCCCATCGTCATCCATACCGACAATCAAAGTGCACTGAAGCTCGCTCACAATCATACATTCCATTCACGCACTAAACATATCGACATCAGGCACCACTTCATTCGTGAATCACTTTCACACCATAATATCAACCTAGTGTATATATCTACCAACGACATGATCGCCGACATTTTCACTAAACCTTTGCCGAAACTGAAGCATAATAAATGTACAGTAGGGTTAGGTTTATGTATAGTGTAAAGTCGCGTTCAGAATATTTTTTTTGTAATCATGTTTTGGTGTAGATAGTTGATAGGTGTGTAAAGTAGGTTTAGGTGTTTTTATACAGGATTTTTTTTTGTGTGCGTTTATATATAGGATGTATGTGTGTATTGTATATAGGGTGTGTTGTGTTTTTATACGTGCTGTATTTTTATTCGGTCTTCTTTTATACAGGGTGTTCGCTTTGCGGGGGGGTGTTAAACCTGCATGGTTATTAGATTGTCAAAGCCAACACGGCATTCAAATTTTGAATATAAAAAATAATAAACTCTGTATAAACAACAGTGTGTCGATAGATATCCGTGTATGTCAAGAATAACAGCAAGTTATAACTAAAACTTAAATGTTTTCATTTCCTGCCTCCTATCCCTAAAACAGAAGAATTACAAGTGCGCCGCCAACCGTTTATCCCTTTCCCCCCCGAGTGGGCCTCCGGTACCCTCACTCACTCGACGACACACAGCACTGGGGCTGCTTCACGCCGGTTTTCTGTGAGGCAGTGGTATCACTCTGATCGAGCCGGCCCATTCATGCCGAAGCGTGGCTCCCACAGTTAAATAGGGTCCCGTTTTTACCCTTAGGGTGCGAAACCTTAGAAACTGAAACATTATATTATGAGTATAATAATAACCTTGTTATCTCCCCCATGCCCAGATTATTACAATTCATCATGAAAAACAAATTAACTCAAGGAAAATGTTTATTTGTTAGAGGACGGAAATTGAATATATCACCGAGGCGGGCGCCATATTTGTTCTCTCATTTCCGGTTCTGCGGGCGCTTCCGGCCTGTCATCCTGTCTAATTGGCGATGGTATCATTAATTGTCGTCTTTATTGGAGTAGAATATTAAAGTCCAGTTTTATTATAATTATCTTTAGTAGTAGCAGTATTAAATAACTAGTAAACTAAGATCTCTGACACATCTGGATTTTTCTAGCGCGTCGGTGAGCGGGCACTGAAGAATCAGACACTCAGGGCAGATACATTTTTTTATGAGATAGGTGGCAGACAAGCATACGGATCACCTGTTAGTAAGCAACTGCCGCCGCTCATTGACACGTGCAACACCAGTGGAGTCACAAGTGCGCTGCTAACCTTTTATCCCCTTCCCCCCCGAGTGGGCCTCCGGTACCCTCACTCACTCGGCGAAACACAGCACAGGAACTGCTTCACGCCGGTTTCCTGTGAGGCAGTGGTATCACTCCGGTAGAGCCGGCCCATTGCCGAATGCCGAAGCATGGCTCTCCCACAATTAAAGTCACACTGTCTCATTGCAGGGCAAATGCCATCATAGAAATCAAGTCATCGCTATAAATGAGATGGCTTATTCACCACGCTTGCCTAATGCAGATTGGTGATCACAAACCCGAGCTTTGTTCGAAAAATTCGAAATAAACAGGTACTTATCTTTTTTTTTTTATGAGATAGGGGGCAGACGAACAGACGGTTCACCTGATGGTAAGTGATTACCGCCGCCCATGGACACCCGCAACACCAGAGGAGTCTACAAATGTTTTAAATTAATATATTTCTCTGCTAAACTTCTCAAGATTGCCAAGGTCAGACGGGCTCCGCAAATATTTAGCTTCACTCTTCATTATAATCCTGTACAGGTGTCACGCAAACTAACCCTTGTACCCACTATTATCCCCCGATTTATCAACTTAACAAATTGCGTCTGAAGTTACAAAGTGATTCTCCAGTAAATCTGAAACGAAGGGGCTTTTAGTTCCGAGTGGCCCCGCAGATGCGTCCCGGGGGCGCTGTCGGCGGGTTAGGTGGCAATTCGACCCAAAAAATTCATCCCAGAATTTCAAGATGTTCTTTAAATTTTTGCGTTGCATTATAACTACTATTATCAAGTGAAACTGTGAGGGTGTCGGAAGATTCACAGCCGGGTCCTAGCAGACGTCGCCGTGCACCGCCCAGTCTGCTTGTGACCACGACTGCTGTAACGGAGCCGAAACGTCTAAGTAGGTATATAATATGTGCTTAAATTATACGTTGCCGTTAACTCCCGTCTATAATAAGCAATAATTCAATATTTTGCCAACCTAACCTAGCGGGGGGAGTCCGACATAACCGTCCCCCCCGGTGGACGGGATGCGTAAAGCATTTCCCCTGGTCAACAAAAAAAAAAAAAAAAAAAAACAGAAGGTTATGGGCAGCGCAACGCATTGAAGAGCGCAAATTACACAAATAACGTGCTATGGATAACCCATCGGTGCCTCACGGCACTCGGCACGAATCCCATGGTGTCTCCATCAACAAGTTGAACGGAAGAAATTTCAACACTTGGGTATTTTCAATAGAATGTTTGCTCACGGACCTGGATCTATGGGACGTCGTAACATCACCCATCGACTCCGAGGACCCTGACGCCAAGCGTAAAGACGCCAAAGCGCGAGCTAAAATATGCTTGACGTGTGAAGAATCTATATACCCAGTGATTCGAGGAGCTAAAACAGCTTATGACACCTTTAACAGCCTCAAGAAGGCTTATGCTGATAGTGGTCTAACTAGGAGACTGCAACTCATGAAAAAGTTGCTTTCCAACCAATATCGTGGAAACCTCCAAAGCTATGTACACACTTCCCTTGGCATACAACAAGAATTACAAGGAATAGGAGCAGGAGTAGAAGATGAGTTCCTGGCGATCATCATCTTGGCTGGACTCCCAGACGAGTACAAACCGCTCGTCATGGCTCTCGAGCATTCCAACGCTCGAATAACGTCGGAGAACGTAGTGGCAGCTCTTCTAAAGGAAGACTCTCGACCATGTCGCACTACCAGTACCAGACCTGAGGATCCTACGGCGCTACTGACTAAACCGAAGAAGAAATTCTGTACATACTGTAAAAAGTTAGGTCATTTAGTGTCAGATTGTAGGAATAAGAACAAGAAAGCTTCGGCAAAGGTTTATTCTCATAATACATTAGAATTTACACTTTCATCTTGTTTAACTCATCCTTCATCCACAGGTTCACAAGATTGGTTCATAGATTCTGGTGCAAGCTCACATATGAGCAATCGGAAAGATTGGTTTGACTCCATGTCCTCCCACATCATTCCCATCCAAGTAGCCAACAAGAACCAAATTCTGAGTGAGGGTAAAGGTACTGTAAATATTAATATTTCCGACAATGTACATAAAATAAGCGATGTACTTTACGTTCCTCGTTTAGCCACTAGTCTTTTATCGGTAAGTAATTTAACCAAAAAGGCTACGATGTTTTATTTACATCCAAAGGCGCGACAATCACTTTGGCAGGTGGATGTCAACTGACGGGTCAAGTCATAGCGACAGGCTCAAATTATAAGGGCATGTACAAGCTAGATGTCGACAAATCTCATGGCTACGGAACCCTTTCTGTGCGTGTCCACACGCTCTTGGCCGGTTTTGTTTTCATCCTCGACGGCAATACGGCATGTTCGAAATTCAAAATATCTTCAGCTGTAAAACTACTGACCTGTTGGGATTACTATCACAGAGGAATACCTACTTAGGTATAATTTATATTGCAGCAGTGCATGCGCTGTGTTTCGCTGCATGAGTGAGGGTACCGGAGGCCCAATCCAGGGGAAGGGGGGTTAAAAGGTAAGCAGCGCACTTGTGACACCACTGTTGTTGCAGGTGTCCATGGGTGGCAATAATCGCTTCGGCTCATCTGCCACCTAAGTATATCATAAAATATAAAAATATATACATATCGTCTGTGTCACTATGGTATGAGATGTACATACTAATACTTACGAGTAACTACTGACAATGTGATATGGTATGATGGAAAGGTAGGTATGAATAAAGAAACAAGTTTTACCCGGTAATCTATTGCTTACCAAGTTACAAAATGATCAGGAAGTTTAAAACAAAGACGAAGCGCTACGGACGACCCCAGATGCGTCCCGGGGGTGCAGGCGGTCAGGCTCCCGGTACGGTAGTTTGCCGTCCAACTATTGCAAACTTCAAGGACGGGTTACGTGGTTTAGGGGTGAATAATGGGAGTATATTTTTAATGTTAGTAAAGGTTAGTCAACAAAGTGTTTGGGTTCCGTAGGCAAATAGTAAAAAACCCCTTCAGGGTGTATCTGTGAACATTTACATCCCTTTGACCACGTGTTCCACTAACCATCCTGAACAACGTTTGTTCAGAGACTATTGGAAATTCGCATCAAAAATTCAACTTTTCATACAAAATCGGTCACATGACTTGTTCATTTTGTATGGGGACTTGGGAAGTCAAATTGTTTTTTACAAATTTCCAACAGTCATAGAGCAAATGTTCTCCAGATTCAGAATGGTTGGTACCACTTCCATGAAATCGCGGGTTAAAATGGGGCAAAAAGTAGCCTACATATGTCTGTACTCTCCACCCCTTCAACTATCTCCACTTAAAACAACACGTCAATTCGTCGCTCCGATTTGCCGTGAAAGAAAGACAAACATGCAGACAGACCGACACACTACCCCATTTATAATATTGTCTATTTTGTTTCCAAGGTAGTTTAGTTCATTTTGAGCTAATTATATCCTGAATATCCTGAGAACGGGACAGGCGGATGATGAATTAAGCAACTCAGGTGTCTTGATATAATTTTCGTGGGCCTGACAGAACTGCCTACACTTTGAAATGAATTGAGCCAACAAACGTACCTGCATGAATCGCAAAACTAAGTACACCCCGGGTGCAGAAAAATGGAACATTCATATTAACGAACTCATTTCCCGACATCATTATATTAAAAAGTAAAACATTTTATTGCAATATTTTTTACGTAACATGACCCTCCCTTACAACGAAAGCGAGCGCGTGTGAAACCTAACACCCACAAAATAAAGACTCTGACACAGAAGGCTGACTGCCCACTAAGAGCTAAAGATATGTCATGTACTCACGCATGCGCAGTAACGAGCAAAAACGCCTTTTCGACCACATTAATCCTAACTTATGACATAAGATTGTCGAACTGTCGAGGTCTGTGGTAGAGGCCACGCGCTTATGTACTCATGCCGAGCAACAACCCTAGCATATGTCAACGAACTCTTCTAAATTCAAAATCAAGGCTAAGTCAGCCTTCTGTGTCAGAGTCTTTATTTTGTGCTAACACGCTGATTTTTTTTTATTGGATGTGAGATGTCAAAATGTCACTAAACAACTAAACGCCATTGCAATAGCCCCCATTGTAAGCAGCCGCGCCGTTTTATTTATACACGAAATAGATTTCTCTTAGTCGTAATTTCAAATATAAAAAACGAATATCTTATTCCTTTCCTACCTTAACACCCCAATAACAAACAAAATTAGCCCAAGTTAGTGTAATTGAATCGAACAGCCCAAATGGGCTGGGAACAAATATTTACACCGGCTTTTATAGTACGTAGCTGAGGAAATAACACCATTATCTGTGGATATCTTCATAGATGGTGTTCTCATTTTACGGTTTTAGAATTCCCATGTCATTATCCGATGTGCATATTTCTACCATTAGCTGGGCGGCGAGCGAATACATGGTGGGGAAATGTGCACGTTAATTTTCGTCTCATACGAGTGCGATTCAAATATGTATGAAAATACCTATAGCTGTAATACTAGTAAGTATTACTACTATTAGTAGTAACTAATGACATCGCGGTTGGGATCAGGAGGACAATTCTCGGTTTCCGCCTTCTATGTCGAGTCGACCTCTTGGAACACATAGACCAATAGGAGAACAAGATAAGGAATGTCGACTGTATCTGTGTTCTCCTATTGGTTATGCGTTCCATTAAGTCGATTCGACATAGAAAGCGAAAACCGTGAATTGACCTCCAGGACTCCAATTCTCGTTTTTGAGATATTTGTCGGAAATATAAATATGTCGCAAATACTTACTTTTTTTGTAATAGTTTTCATTCCATATTCCGCCATGATTTTATCGAAAATCGTGAGAATTGAGGGCCAATTTACCAAACCAAACGCTTCCAGTATGGAATTGTGTACTAGAGATTTTATAATTTAAGGTGGAAGGTGAAAAATTGTGTTATTATCGAAAAAACACAGGGGATGTACAGGACGTGTATCAAACGCCACGTATAATACCTTATCTATAAATTTTTAAACACCAAAACATTCCCCAAATTCCGGTGAAAACACCCTAAGCGAGGACACTGGTGTCTTTATAGCGTGTTTAGGCTAAGCACTTGTCGTTTGCTCCCGCATTATCTGGGGAGGAACAAATGCTACGGAATGGGACGGGATTAATTTTAAAGACCCCGTTTTAGCGTTTCGTAGCAATAGCAAATTGGATATCTAGGAAGAGACCTGAGTATAGTAAAATATCAGCCTATATAGCGTCCCACTGCAAGGTAAAGGCCTCCATAATGGAAATCTAATCATCGCTACTATGATGGGAATAGGCTTAATCACCACGCTTTGCCTAATGCGGCTTAGTGCCCACAAGCCCTTTTTTTATGTTACAAGTAGCAGGCGAGCAGGCGGATCACCTGATGGTAAGCAATTGCCGCCGCCCATGGACACTTGCACACCAGTGGAGTTACAAGTGCGCTGCCAACCTTTTATCCCCTTTCCCCCCGAGTGGGCCTCCGGTACCCTCACTCACTCGGCGAAACACAGAACAGGGGCTGCTTCACGCCGGTTTTCTGTGAGGCAGTGGTATCACTCCGGTCGAGCCGGCCCATTCATGCCGAAGCGTGGCTCTCGCACAGTTATGTTCGAAAAGTTCTATACATTATTTTGCTCGACCCGGGAATCGACCCCAGGACCCCAAGATCACGGCCTGGTACTACCCGTGCGGATAAACGCTGGGATTAGAAATGGCGGACCGACGAGTCGGTACCGTCAGCATACTAAGTACGTAAAATTATAATTAAATATAAGTAAACTGAAAAATCGTAGTAAATATCGTTAGCATTGAAAATGTTTTGTTATTTTATTAATTCAAATAATATAATAAGTATGTTTTATAGGTTTTATTATTTTGTAAGTAGTATTTTTTACTGTATTTATGTAAAAAATCTATGAAAATAATTCAGATTGCGATAAATTCTTTTTTCCTAAAAAGAAATTGTTTATAAACAAATAATAATTTATAATTATCGCATTTATAAACGAATTTGTTCTCACAAAAATATAAATTTATTAGCGGTCTGCCCCGGCTTCGCCCGTGGTACATACATAGCCTATAGTAATGAGGAATAACGTAACTTTCTAACAAAATATGACAAGACTAACGAAAGGTTCAAAACCACGGAAAAACTAGCTCACAAATTTTTATTAACACGCAGCTTTTTTTTTTGTCAGTCTGTACCCACGTGTGCGAGTATAGACGCAAATAGTGTGCGAGCGAGAGGTGAATAGTTGCGCCGCCATTTCTAATCCCAGCGTTTATCCGCACGGGTAGTACTTAAACTACTAGACCAACAGGGGTTTTAACGGACAGCACCGTAAATTTTTATGGTCCTTCGAGCCGGATTTGACCCAGTGACCAATGGATTTACTGAAGACTGTCAAAGTGTCCACGACTCATTACCGTTATGTTGTCATGCAACGAATAATAATAAAAGTGAATCGATAGAAATGGGATTAAAACTCGTTTATCGCAATCAATCATTTGGAGAGCCGATAAACCTCTCCACACGAGCATGAAGCTTCGAGTGGTCGGTTAAATTAATTAGATCCAGCTCTGTTTGTTTACTACCAAGTTTTTTTTGTGTTAGGTGGCAGACGAGCAGACGGATCACCTGATGGTAAGCGATGGCCGCCGCCCATTAACACCTGCAACACCAGTAGACTCACAAGTGCGCCGCTAACCTTTAACTCCCTTTCCCCCCCAATTGGGACGCTATCGCGAGTGAAGGATACGCTAAATGGCGTACTTGAGAACCGAGGCCCATCTACACGGTGATTGGTTATTATTATGTTAGATGTCAATATGTCACACTAAACAACCAATGACGTCGAAGTTGGACCTAATGTTCTCAAGTACGACATCTAGCGGATTTTTCACACCCTTTCCCCCCCCCCCCCCCCCCATAGCCCCCATTGGCCTTCCGGTTCCCTCACTCACTCGACGAAACACGTTGTATTACTCCGGTCGAGCCGGCCTATTCATACCAAAACGTGGCTCCAACACGGTAAAACTTGTGCCTTCGGAGATCCACGTCTAAGATCCGAATTAGGACAATTTCGCTTTGCTTGTACTTAATAGTTTTAATCTTATAGGTCATTAAAGTTGGTAAAAAAAACAATTATGTTTAATGTTTAGGTAACTTAGATTAAATCATCTAGTTAGGTATAATGGTTCTGTTTCGTAAAAGCTAAGTACAAAACTTACACGAATCATTTCTCGTGTAAAAATAAATTAAAAACACAACACAGCCAGCAATATGTACCTATGTAATTTGCTTACGTTTCTAAGTGTTTTTGTCCGCGGTGTGTCTTGAAACGGTAACCATACGTTCTGAATGTCATAATATTCTTTTTTGAGTGATTCTAAACGAGATGTGACTTTCGGGTGTGTAATGTTTGATATAAGTTTAAAAAAACGAACATTCAAGCGATATAATTTCATTTCGCATAATCTAAAATGGTATAACCACTCATTTAGTATAATAAATATTTAATATAAAGGACTTGTCCCAGAATGTGTGGAGTCTCGGCGTGGTATATGTACCCTATACCAAAATATAGAGAATTATATGAGGAATACTTTTTGACTATCCAATTTCTCTATTGTAGCGTTGTTTTTTGGAAGGAACAATTTATTTGAACAAAGGATTGCAACACAAAATAAATAAATAAATAAATAAACACAACAAATGGTTGTCAATGATGGTTACCTATTGATTGACATTACGAATTCGATGACGTTTGACGTTTGTTTGTCTGTCTGACGTTTGACGAAACAAACCACAGACTAAGAAATAAAAACTATCCAAAAAACGAAACCCTCTAACGCCGTGGTCGTCAAACTGCGGCCCGCGGGCCGCATGCGGCCCGCCGACGTTATTTGTGCGGCCCGCGATATAGTACATTTATTTAATTACTAGTTAACTACATATTCGTATTTATCAGAAATCAGTTTAGTACGCATATACTGCGGCCCGGGCCCTAATGTTCATGTTGATATGTGGCCCTTGAAGAGTAAAGTGTGACGACCGCTGCTCTAACGTCACATTGACAGACATTGACATTGACAGTTGTTTTTTTTTTGTCTTTGGTCACCGTCGTCTCGCGCGTCTTGTCTTCGGTAAAGGTTGAAAAATGGTCATCTTTTTTATTTTATAACCAGAAAACTGTGCATTATATGGAATTCATTGTATTTTTCTCGTAATAAGCAATTTTTTCTCCGTTTTTTCATGTAGCGTACATAGACCCAACCTATAATGGGACAAGTCCTTTAGATGGTATATTTTCATAAACCATCAATAACGCTAACGTTCATTTTATCTATTATTCAAATAATATACATCTCATATCGTATAACTGTAACTAAACAAACATTGCAACATGCAAATGGGCATGCTACATGCAAGCAAGCATGCAACATGCAAGCAGGCATCATGCAGCATGCAAGCAGGCATCCAGCACCCGTGACTTTCGTTACAGTTTTTAAGTCCATATTCCTCTGAAATTGAGAAATGTTACGAGAATACCAATAAAAAAGTTTTTTTTATATTAAGATCGATAAATTTTATTTAATGTTCCGATTTAAATTTCGGAGGAATATGGATTTAAAAAGGGGTTGAGAATCCGATTGATGGTGGAGTCCGGCCGATTTCGATCATGGCAACTGCTTCAACTCCTGTCCAGGGGGGCAATTCTCGTACACTCGCCATTGAAGTCGCATTAGAGGTTTGTATGGAATGTATGAAATCTCTAATTTCGACTTCAATGTCGGTTCACGAGAATTTGTCACCCAGTTTGTAGTTCCTTTGTAGTTCCCATAGCAAAAGGGAAAACCTTCGTTTGGGAACAGGACAATGTATGTAATGTTGTCTCTGTTTAATTATTTATTTATTTAGAAACTGCACTTGCGACTCTACTAATGTTGCAGCTGTCTATGGGCGGCGGCCATCACTGACCATCAGGTGATGCGTCTGCTCGTCTGCCACCTACCACAAAAAAAATATCTCTATTTTTTTAAATAAAAAACAGCCATTCTAGTTTCGTGAGCTTCGGCGCGCCCGCGCTGCACTAAAAGCTTTCGTAAGCTAAACCATTAGTAGTTTGAGACCGATTATTTTTAGAGCTTTCGCTGGGAAAGCTCCGGTGTATCAGTCACGGTTTGTTTAGCTTCCGTTTACAGGAATGTTTGTTTGTTTTTTGTAGACTCTTAATATTTATGTAGTGTATGTAGTAATTTATTCTTTTTTTTATGTCATTGGTGTCAGACGAGCAGACGGATCACCTGATAGTAAGTGATTTCCGCTACTCATAGACACTCAAAACACCAGTGGAGTCACAAATGCGCAACCAACTTTTAACCCCCTTTCCCCCGTTTGGGCTTCCGGTCCCCTCACTCACTCGTCGAAACACAACGCAAGCGCTGCTTCCCGTCGGTCTTCTGTGACACCGTGGTCACTTCGAGCGAGCCGGTCTATTCATGCCGAAGCGTGACTCTCCTACGACAATGTTTGAGATATACTTATTTGAAATTTTTTCTTTTATAAAGTGGTAGGTCTAACGTATTTGAGCCCGCAATGTCCACGTTTAAAAGCTACGCTCTTAAGGTGACGGGTAGGGCACACTAGCGACGCCAATCGATTTAAATTACTTACTAATTTAACTAAACTGGAACCATTTTTATCATTTTCGAGACTCTCGGCAAACACTTAAGTATCTTTTATTCGATAATTGTGCCCTACTTTTGGTTTTATAGCAATTTATTCGTAAGTTAATATGGTACTTAAAAAGCTTTAAAGTGTTATAATATCTATAGGTATTCGGTTTTGTAGGTGACAATTTAAATCAATCCTTAAAAAAGAGAGCGTACTCCCTTTTAAAAGGTCGGCAGCGCACTGGTAATTCCTCTGGTGTTGCGAGTGTCTCGGGGCGGCGGTTATCGCTTACCATCTAGTGAGCCGCCTGATCGTCATACGTACATGACTCAGTAATAAACACCCAGACACTGAACAAACACAAGTGTTCATCACACGAATATTTACGGTGGGGATCGTACCCACGAATTTTTGCGTATGTGGCAGGGTTACTACCGAATGCGCCATCCGGCCAGTCAAAAAAAAATTGCCGTCGCTAGTGAGCCCTACCCGTCGCCTTAAGCTTGGCGTTTGTCAATATTTCTTCCGTTATGACGTGCTAAATAATGGCCAGACATAAACAAAGGCTTCTCTGAAAAGTCTCAAGCGTTGAGAGAGGAAAATAAGAAATTGTTTGCAATCCATTAGCGGGCCGACAACGTTCTAATTACCGTCTTGGGGGAAACCTCAGGTTGATAAAGACAGCGCTCATAAACATAAACTTTACCCGCGACTGCTCTCGCTGAGATAGGACCACGGGGTCTACTCCGCCAAACGATATCGAATTATTCGTAACGATACGTCAGTTCATACAAAAACCCTGCTCTAACACAGCTTAAAATACGAATAATTGAATTTGACAGCTTCACAAACGTCAAATCTCGATATCTCGAGACGATACTCTTAACGATACCATCAAAGACGTCGTCGAAATTTTTGTCGATTTGACGTTTGTGAAGCTGTCAAATTCAATTATTCGTATTTTAAGCTGTGTTAGAGTAGGGTTTTTGTATGAACTGACGTATCGTTACGAATAATTCGATATCGTTTGGTGGAGTAGACCCCCAGTATACTATCAAGAGATGGTCAACTCTGCAGAAGGTTTTCGACGGTTGGCGTGCGTATGCACGCAAAAGTCTTGACATTAGGAAGAAGTTCGATTGATGTGGAACTGCCTGAGCGCGAGTCGCTTGTGCTGTGGTGTTTCTCGCCCCATTTGGGGAGAAGTGACATTGAGATGGGCTAAGACACAGACTTTGTAGGAAGTGAAGAAACGCACCGGCCTTTAGCAAGTACCTGGTGAGCGTCTCCCAAGATTCAGTCCGTATGCCGAGACGGTAGGAACGACCATGGGCTGGTGGAGGGACCTGTGCTCTCTCGCTGAGATACTTGAGGGTAAGGGACACTTCTTTAAAGGTGGAGTGTAGAATTAAGTACGTAGGCATATTAGTTTACATAATTATTACATAATATTTGACATTCATAAATGTTCTATATGGACATTACATACATTGAATAAAGAATATTTCTATTTTTATTACACTAACATTATAAACTTGAAAGTTTGAAACTATGGACGGATGGATGTTTGGTCCTCTTTCACGCAAAAACTTAGGAACAGATTTTATTGAAACTTTACAATAATAAGTACATATAGCTTATACAACAGAATAACACATAGGCATATATAAAAATATATTATTGGAAGGATGCTGTCTACGCATCATTTCATGGCGACCCTACCAATGGCCGGCTACGTATCCAAATACGGAGTGATTGAAGATGCATTCCATTCATAAAAATCTTCAGTGCGTTATCGATGTGTCTCTTAGAATAATAACTCTTATGAATCTAAGATGTGTCTCAATTAATCAATTAAATTTTGAAAACTACTTAACATTTATTTAAATTTTCTTCTGTAAGTACTACTATTTAAAAAAAGGTAAATTCTATGGGCACCGACAGACCTTACCTATACAAATCGAAAAAGCGAAACACTAGCGCGATGCAATCGACACCCAGCGCCATCTATTGATATGGAGTGGAACTATGCCCCGAAACGAAGCAGCGGATAAACGAGCAAACATCTCACTTTGTTAAACCTGCATGGTTATTGGAATGTCAAAGCCAACACGGCATTCAAATTTTAAATATAAAAAATAATAAAAACAACAGTGTGTCAATTGTATCGTGTATGTCAAGAATAACAGCAAGTTATAACTAAAACTTAAATGTTTTCATTTCCTGCCTCCTATCCCTAAAACAGAAGGTTATGGGCAGCGCAATGCACTAAGGAGCGCAAATTACACAAATAACGTGCTATGGATAACCCATCGGTGCCTCACGGCACTCGGCACGAATCCCATGGTGTCTCCATCAACAAGTTGAACGGAAGAAATTTCAACTACACTTCAGGGCCGCTAAGCGAGTTCTTCGCTACCTGAAAGGGTCAAAAGCACTTCGGCTGCATTTTCACCGAACAGCCCAGTTCTGTCCAGTAGGATACGTGGATGCGGACTATGGAAACAATCTTGTGGACCGTAGATCATTCACAGGGTTCGCTTTCCTGATGAGTGGCTCTCCAATCTCTTGGGAAGCACGCAAGCAGCGTACTGTCGCGCTTTCTACCACGGAAGCCGAGTACATGGCTTTGGCTGAAGCTTGTAAGGAGGCAATATACCTCCAGTCACTCATCAGTGAAATCTTCATCATCGCCCATCCCATCGTCATCCATACCGACAATCAGAGTGCACTGAAGCTCGCTCACAATCATACATTCCATTCACGCACCAAACATATCGACATCAGGCACCACTTCATTCGTGAATCACTTTCACACCATAACATCAACCTTCTGTATATATCTACCCACGACATGATCGCCGACATCTTCACTAAACCTTTGCCGAAACTGAAGCATAATAAATGTACAGTAGGGTTAGGTTTATGTATAGTGTAAAGTCGCGTTCAGAATATTTTTTTTTGTAATCATGTTTTGGTGTAGATAGTTGATAGGTGTGTAAAGTAGGTTTAGGTGTTTTTATACAGGATGTTTTTTTTTGTGTGCGTTTATATATAGGATGTATGTGTGTATTGTATATAGGGTGTGTTGTGTTTTTGTACGTGCTGTATTTTATTCGGTCTTCTTTTATACAGGGTGTTCGCTTTGCGGGGGGGTGTTAAACCTGCATGGTTATTGGAATGTCAAAGCCAACACGGCATTCAAATTTTAAATATAAAAAATAATAAAAACAACAGTGTGTCAATCGTATCGTGTATGTCAAGAATAACAGCAAGTTATAACTAAAACTTAAATGTTTTCATTTCCTGCCTCCTATCCCTAAAACAGAACACTTGATGGTAATTAAGTGATCACCGCCGCCCATGGACACAACACCTGAGGCATCACAAACGCGTTGCGGCCCATTTGTGGAGATTGCCGTAATAACTAGTGATTAACGTCGGTTAATCACGCGTTAAGAAGAATGTCATAATTAGCTGCTCCTGGCAGAAGCAATTAATTTTCGTTAACGTCCTAACCAGTAGCTCGCATTTTTCTGGCTCCTAAAGTTTGTAGTGAAATACAGGCTGTTGTTAATTTTGGGTAATGTCGGTCCGTTGAGTATAAGGACAGTGTAACAGTACAAAATAGTTATACATAGGAGAATGGCTGCTTTGACTGCGATAAAAACGCAGGCTACGCATACATTATATTATTATTATTACCAGTGGTAGATTATATTATGTTTTGACATTCTGACAAGTGTTCTGTATGGACCTAACTTGAATAAAGATTTTTCTATTTCTATTTCTATACATTTTGCCTGGGCGGATGGCACATTTGGTAGTGACTCTACCTCATACGCCTAAGGTCGTGGGTTCGATCCCCACCCTGGACAAACATTCGTGTGATAAACACTTGTTTGTTCAATGTATTTAAGCATTATATTTGTGTTTCCTCTGTTGACATGTTAAACAAAAATAACATTTAATCCCAAGTCTAGTTACAAGGTTCAGACACTATCCGAAAAAGTGCAAGGGGCAATGCTCGTGCTCTTGACATGAAGTCGGATGTAGAGTTTTCTAATTTCGTCCATACAGATCTCTAATTCGATTTAATGTCGAATGCACGAGAATGGCCCTTAGGTTTCCTACGAACGAATGGTAGAAATACGATCAAAGCTAGATCATTACTATGAATTGCAGATTGCCAGTCTAATTATATCACAGGAACCACAGTGAATCAGTAGCTATCGTACAAGCTTCTGAAGTACCGACTGACTAAGTGGGATTGAGCCTTGTGGTCGCACAATCGCGCGTTGTGCGGTGCCGCAAATGGCCGATCTGCTACAAATATCGAGTAAGTCTTGTCTGTTTCAGTTAGCGGGGTTACTGTTGCGTCATACTATAATTATCGATACACTATGATTGGAGAC
>CM026293.1:12500955-12578828 GCA_014851415.1 Cnaphalocrocis medinalis | reverse complement strand
GATTAAGTATTTCCCGTTGTTTGGTCTGAACTTAATGCTAATAAAAAATAACTATGAATTCTTTACTGTAGCCTTTTCCAAAATTGAACAGATTTGATTTGAGAAATTTCACCATTGAAATACTTTAATCTCTGCCTCTATATTTTTAACTTTATTTGTAGCTTGATATGTAATTAAGTTGAAAAGTCTGCCCATATTGTTTTGGTAACGTTAACGTTCATATTTATGTTAAAAAAAATAGTATTAGAATTTATGGCCTTAGACATAAAAAAAAATCACACAACATCTCATGCATTGACCTGACTCGGCACTAAGTAGTATAAGCACTTGACTTACAAATTCGAGATAGGAGTAACAGAGGAAACACAAACCCAATGCTTAAATACATATATTAACACCCAGACACTAAAAAAATGCTGCTCTTACACCAAAAATCCAGCATAGCTATCATGCCTTATCTCAAAGGTTTTAAAAATAAAGAGACATTTTCATTTTGATGTTAAGATTTTTGCTTTCCATTTCGCTAGTTCGACGGAAACATAGATAAGGTAAAACAAAGTCGTTTTAATGTTACCCCGAGTAACGTTGACGATGTTTGTTCGTCTTTATGGGCAGTAAATGAGAGTTGATTTTGCTGTGGCAAATAAATTGTACTGGTCGTGAAAAATATAACGACTTTTACTCGGTCCTGATTTTTAAAGTGCGGATATTTTCCGCAAATCTTTTATATCTACGAGTATTTGGAGTAATGGAATGGTATACTAGGATCATTTTTATTGAGATGTTATTACCGTGGTAGTCTTTAAATCCATATTCCTCCGAAAGTTACATCAGAATCTATTACTATTACTCTGTATACGAGTAATCGGTAAAACATAGCTGTCTACATTCTATCTATACCATCTATCTTCTATACTATTTATAAAGAGATAACTTCTATAGACAACGACAAGGCTTATAGGTAAACCGAATACACGAAACGCTTGCGCGATGTAATTGAGCACAGCGCCATCTATTGGTTCATTTCTTAATTACGTTCCCGATGCGAAGTGAGGGCGCGGGCCACTAGTTTAGATATAAAGAGATCCCACCACAAGGCTTATATGCAACCCAAAAACACAAAACGCTTGCGGGATGTACTCGACACTCAGCGCCATCTATTAACAAAACGGAACTAAAATATAAACAAATTGGCGGCTCTAGACAACGATTCCTCACCTTATAACTGTGGATAGATACTTCCCTAAATCCCCATTTCCCGTATTCCTTTGACTTTGACGTTGTCCACTTTCTTCCTCAGATTGTCTCAGTCAACTCAAATCAAAGGCAGGGCACTTGAGTATAAAAGTTACAGTCTTCGCCTAATGTCTGGGCATTTTGAGTCTTAACGTCAAAGGGTATCCGTGTCAGACCCGGTAAACACTCCAGGGGCAAGGATTAAACTTAAGGCGATGATATTGACGTTTTCTTTTATTTTATTTTTTCGCTACCCTGGGAGAGCCACGCTTCGGCATGAATGGGTCGGCTTGACCGGAGTGATGATACCACGAGCTCACAGAAGACGGGCGTGAAGCAGCGCTTGTAACTTTACTGGTGTTGCAAGTATTTATGGGTGGCGGCCATTACTCGATCCGTCTGTTCGTCTGCCATCTATCACATAACAAAAAAGTGGCCAACGCGCATGGACACCTGAAATACCAGTCAGAGACTTTCCCTCACCCAAACACTTTCGTAAAGTACCTAATAGCGTCATCTATTGGTAACTTTAAAACTGATGTCCCGAAACAAAGTTAGAGTGGGCCACTCTATGTATTCTATTTTTAAAGAGGTAACAGGTAACTTCTAATATTATCGACGCCTAACGCCATCTATTGGCCGCAAACATAGAAAATTAAACTCCTCATAATTTTTAATGTACGGAGATCATTTTAAAAACCTGATATTTCACCGAATCCAAGCATTCAGACAGGCTTACCCTAATTCGTAATATTAATAGGCGTTACATTTTAATTAAGTGCTTATCTGCCAAGATAAAAAGCGGGCTGTTTGTAGAGAAAGGGAACTGTTTCCCCTTAAAGGGCTCGTTTTAGTCCTTTTATTTCAAGTTAGGAATGAGAGTACCTACCCCAGGGTTGTGACACTGATAGCGTAGGATAACCTTAAATTAAAGATAGCCAATAGGACAAAAAGGAATAAATCTATATAAATCTAATTTCGCGGAGGAAAAAAGATTAATCTTGTGAAAAAAAAAACTAGCACAAAGAGGCACGAAAGCAGCCAGTATCCGTAAAAATAGAAAAAGAATTAAAAAAATATAAATCTACAGCTGAGGTCTATGTCATTTACAAGCCTTCGTTGTTTCTGGTCTCCATAGAACTAGGGAAAACCTTAGTTTGGGATAGTACCTATGTGATGTTGTCTCAATTTATATACACATAAACAATTTCACACTACACAAATGGTCTCATTGATTGTATTGTGTTTTGTGTGCTATACTTAATAATAAATTAATAAAATTGGGAATTGTCCCATTCAATCCAGACGTTTGGTAACAACAGCGCCACTCCAGCTTCGTGTCTATTGCTATGGAACAAACGGCACTGGGTTTTATGGTTCTCTGAATCCCGGGAGGATTCGGGAATCAAAACCACATTGGCTGGATGTGAGTTTGATTCCGAGAAGTGCGCTATAAAATAACAAAGTCTGCTTTTACTTTCTACAAGATTTATTGTACCTACACTCATTGTACACTGTAGAGTGCACCACAATGAGCAATGGTAGATCAGTGGATGAGAACGTGTGTCTTTTTAATGGGGTTTGATGTCCCGCAAAGTTTCAGGCCATGCTCTGGGGTGGGACCACTCTGATCTAGGTACTTACATATAATAGGTACGAAAAAAATATTGTAGTCTTAATTAAAAAAAATATACACTTATAGATTTCTTATAAACAATGATTCACCTCCGTCCGGTTTAGTTTAGGATTACATTTATTTTGGTCTAATAAACGGATATTAGTAAAGGATACCTTCAGTAAATGAGGTCTCTAGGTGGACAGGCTGGAGATACGACTCTCCAACGGGCCCACTTTGAATCATTGTTTGTAAGAGAACTATAAGTATATTTTTTTATGAAGACTACAATTATATAAATTTTTTCGTACCTATTAATGTACCTAGGTCAGAGTGGTCCCGTCCTAGAGCATGACACAAGCATAGATATCCATAAATTAGAAATAGAAATAAATACAGTACCTTTGTGTATTTTTCCAATACATATGAGATTTTTTTGTTTCTGTACTCGAATATTTTAACTGCGTTCTTGGAAAACCCTCAGACTGAAACTGAAGTTGTCAAAGTATAAATATTTTATCAACTTACAAACCCAGATGGGTACGTGACCGAGTTACAAAAATGTACAATCTGGATGAATCTAAAAGATCTGGCGTTATCTGAAAGCGATGAAATATAGTCCGGAATGATCCCTTTATTATTTAAAATTTATTCAGGGCACGGATTTGATAAAAAAACCATTAGCTTTTGAATTCATGAAGGCGGTTTTGAGTTTTAATTTTAAACTTTTTCATTAAGAATGATATTCAATGTAAATGAAGTTAAAAATGTCATTGACAGTTAATTCAAATGGGAATCCCAGCTGTTCTCAAGCCAACGGCTAACCGTGCTTTCCGAAATACTGGGTTAAAAGACCACCAACTTCCAGACTTCGGTCAGACTGAAAAACTCAGGTAAACATTTTTTACCCGACCCGGAGATCGAACCGGGGATAAACTCATTTGCCATCAAGCTGAATCCTACAGAAAACGGGATCCTGGAAAAAAACTGGACTGACGTGTGAAAGATCCGTTCTAGACTTTTTTGACTTTGTATAATAATTTGCTTATATATGCTATGCTATGCTTTTACAGCTATAAATATTTTAAATTGTGAATATGCCCGTTAAGCTCCAATCGAAAACAAAATATATCGTTTTATTTTAAACCCTAATTGTGTATTATTTTTTGCGAATAGAGCCTTCGTCGGCGGCTACTTTTAACTCGTTCACGCTGAATGTAATTTTTATGAAAGAAGGTGTTAACCCAAATTGAACAAGGATTATCTTCCAGCGCATTCGAGAGATCGTTTAATCCAACACAATACATCAATACATCACGAACAAGGAAGAAGGATTAACCCTTCTGTTCGCGAGGGATGTTATGATGAGTTGGGGGTTAGTTTCATCTTTTGTAGATAATTATAAAGATATCATGTAAACGTAGTGTTGGACATCATATCGGTAAACGTAGTGTTGGACGCCCTGCTACAAGATGGGATGACGACGTTCGAAGGCTGGCTGGAGTGAGCTGGATGAGAGTGGCCGAAAATCGGGAGCGGTGGCGTGCATTGGGGGAGACCTATGTCCAGCAGTGGACGAGCGTGGGTTGCTGATGATGATGATGATAAAGATATCCGCTCGCTTGCTTAGTGACTAGTGTACTTACTAATAAACAGTAGTAGATTTGGGTAACGATTGTTGCCAAAAGCGACAACCCGTCTTTTTATGTGATTTGTGGCAGACGAGCAAACGGATCTTCATTGTAAGTAAGCTATTGCAACCGCCCATGGACACCTGCACCACCAGTAGAGTGACAAGTGCGCTGCCAACCTTTTATCCCCTTTCCCCCCATTGGGCTTCCGGTATCCTCACTCACTTGACCAAAAAACAGCGCAGGCGCGGCTCCACACCGAACTTCTGTGAGGCCGTTATCTTTCTGGTTGAGCCTGCCCATTATGCCGAAAGCGTGACTTTCCTACGATTATGTGTAGTTTTAGGAATCAAAATATTTCTTGTAAAAACTAATACCTACACATAAGGGTGTTACCAAAATCAACGTCGAACGACAAGGTGGCAAACAAGTAAATGGTTCACCTGATGGTAAGCGACTCCAGCCGCCTATAGACTGACTCCAGTGTAAGTGAAGCAGTGAGTGAAAGGTTGGCAGCGCACTTGTAATTCCACTGGTGTTGCAAGTGTCCATGGGCGGCGGCAATTGCTTACCATCAGGTGTTCCGCCTGCTCGCCTGCTACCTATAACATAAAAAAAAATGCATTGCTTCTCCACTCCCCTTCTCCCCAGATTTAGCCTCCACATACTGTTTCACAAATTAACTAAGTTCTTCGACATTTTGATTTATCTCTCAAGTTACAGTGTTAGGTTTGTCTTCTCGAGTAGTTGGAAGTCGTTCGAACTTGTGTGTTAGTTTTGGTATACATGTTTAAGTCTGCATCCAATTCCTTCGCCGATGTAGGCTGTAAGTAATTAATTTGTACATGGTTGTTTTATTCTTCGTGTTTTGGTCGATTCGATTAATCTTCATGATTTTTGACATCCACATTTTTGAATCATTCGAAAACGAGCGTTTTGCAACGAGTGGTACCTATAAACCACTTGCACAGAGTACATTGACCACTTGTTTCCATGAAGCGAGTGGACGCATTTACGTCAACGTGAAACGAGTTAAAACTATACTTTCACAAGCTTGGCAATACCCTAAGCGAGTGATTTCAAAAATAGGGAAAATTTTGAATGACATGGCACAAGACGGTGACTGCAAAACGAGTAGTTATGTTCGGACGAAGCGAAAATTCAAAAATAGGTCTCCAGAGCGATATCCATAGTAATAGTATGAATGGGAAAGTGTGTCTATCTGTCTGTATATTTGGTTTTTTTTCCCGGCAAAAGGCGAAAGAATTGACGTGATTTTTTAAGTGAAGATAGTTGAAGGAATGGAGAGTAATATAGGCTACTTTTTGTGCTACCCCGAATTTAACGCGAGCGAAGCCGTGGGCAAAACCTAGTGATACCATAAATTTATCCTTAGATAAAGATTGGTTGCATTGGTCCTAACAAGTTATTTTATTTCGTTTATTATCATAACTATATTATAATGCGAAAGTAACTCTGTCTGTCTGGTCTGTTACTGTTTGCACGGCAAAACCGAAAACACAAAATTGCTTGCGCGATGTAATTGGACACAGCGCCATCTATTGGTTCATTCTGAATTACGGTCCCGAAGCAAAATGAGGACGGGCCACTAGTTATATTATATCATATTAACGCGAATCGATCCTGTGCCATCCGCATCCAAGAAATTCCCGCGACCCTCACTAGATCGTCGATCCAACTTGGTCCGAATGTTGGCTCCACGGGACCTTGTCAGTCCGCGTGGACATTGGGGAAGGCTTGTGTCCAGCTGTGGACGTCTATTGGCTGAAATGATGATCCGATGTAACCGTGGGAGAGCCACGCTTCGGCATGAATGGGATGCTCGATCGGAGTGTTACCACGGTTTTACAGAAAACCGGCGTGAAACTGCACCTGCGCTGTGATTCGTCGAGTGAGGTACTAGTGGCCCAATTGGGGGGAAAGGGGGTTAACGCTTCGCAGTGCACTTATGACTCCACTGGTGTTGTAGGTGTATGAGCGTGTGCTCGTCTGCCACCTATCTCATAAAAAAGTATCATCATTTCAGCCAATAGACGTCCACTGCTGGACATAGGCCTCCCCCAAAGTTCTCTACACAGATCGGTCCTATGCCACCCGCATCCAATGAACTCCCGCGACCTTTACCTGATCGTCGGTCCACCTGGTGGGAGGCCTGCCACGGCTGCGGCCTCCTGTGCGTGGCCTCCACTCAAGGACCTTTCCACCCCAACGGCCGTCTGTTCTCCTCGCAATGTGCCCTGCTCATTGCCACTTCAGCCACGCAATTCTTTGGGCTATGTCCGTGACCTTAGATCTCCTACGGATCTCATCATTTCTGACACGATCTCGCAAAAAACTCGTACCTATGTATCTTATATGACTATTAGACGCGATGTATTAAACGCGAGTTATCTAACAACATAGGGCTAAACACTACCGCAGATTAAACCGAAGCTGCAGACGGTTCTGTACATCTAAAGTTAGTTTTTGTTGAGACGACTCTTTGCGGCTGTTTCCGCAAGTAGTTTTGTGTTTCCCGGCCGGTTATTGTCCGCCAGAGACACATGTGGGATATCTTTTAAAGTAATTACTAAGATTATTTCTATCTTTCATAAAACAAAATACGGTGTAGGTATTTTTGAAGCTAAAAGTAACCAACAAATGAATACAAAGTAGAATAAATTTGATGTCATATTATTTTTTGTAAGTTACAAATCTTAGATATAAGTAATTATCTTCTATACTATTTATAAAGAGATAACTTCTATAGACAACGACAAGGCTTATAGGTAAACCGAAAACACGAAACGCTTGCGCGATGTAATTGGACACAGCGCCATCTATTGGTTCATTTCTGAATTACGTTCCGAAGTGAAGTGATGGCGGGCCATATATATATATTTTTAAAAATGACATAGCTAGAACTAAATCTCTTAAACATTTCTACAGCGAGAAACAAATCTCTTTATTCTTCAAATAAATTGCCAGGGAGCCAAGATAAAGCGTTTAAACTCCTTTCAAAGAAATGCAAGAGTTTTTTTTTGCTGACGCTTTCTAGATCTGTAACGGCTGCAGTAACTGGTTCTAAATTATTACTTAATAATGAATTTTTTATTCTTTGTTGTCGTATAATTGGGTATTTGACTAAAATTTTTTATGTGTTTAATCAAAAGACGCCTCAATTTAAGAAACATCGTTGAAAGAATCACTTGATTCTCATTTGAATTACCTGAGATATCACAACTTTAAGAGCACATATTTTGGGCAAGCCCAAAAACGCTCTATATAAATGGCTATTGAAGTGTGACGTCACAACTTATCCGTCCTCATTATTGATATTCAACCTAATATGTTTGACACCAAGAAGAAAAGTCGTCTAAAGAAATTAGACAGTTTTGTATACTTGTACCTAAGTGCCTAAATTTCCGATTTCAACTCATAACGTACGAGTAAGTCGGCTCTGAAGAAACGCCACATTTTTTCCGAGAAAACTGGCGTGAATTAAAATTAACAATTTGACATTTTCGCCAAGGAAGAGGAGGGCCAAGTTCGCGTGATAAATGACACGTGACCCTGGCGCTGACTCGCACATCTTTTAAATTATCTTTTTACTCAGATTTACTGGCTGACTTTGCATTTTGCCGATATTAGGATAAGAATAATATTTTCTTATTCAAAGTTCTTTTTTAGATTTTGTTGAATAATATAAGGCTGACGCTGAAGGCCGCAGACGTATTATATTCTTTATCTAGTGACCTCTTGATAATATATAATGTTAAAATACGGACCTTAACCTTTAAGTTAAGCTTTTTTACGCGATCGGTGGCAAGTGAGTCTAAATCACCACAGCATTTCACGATTTTTTGACCCCGTCCTTGTCACAGCTGGTCACATTAGTGAGACTCTATTATGTCTAGGGTAACGCTTCATACCTATAGCTTTTTTAATATGATAGGATGGATGGATCACCTGATGGTAAGCGATTGCCGCCGCCCATAGACACCTGCAATACCAGTAGAGTCACGTACAAGTGCGCTGCCAACCTTCTAATTGGGCCTCCGGTAGCCTCACTCAATCGACGGAACACAGCGCAGGCGCTGCTTCACGCCAGTCTTCAGTAAGGCCGTGGACCGTGGTATCAGGTCCGGTTGAGCCTGCCCATTTATGCTGAAGCGTTGTATGGAGAATTGCTTTTTTTTCATATTGCTTTTTTTATTAAAACGTGCTCACTTAGGGGTCTAAGAGTTATTAGTTCCCCAAGGCCCAAAGTTTTTATCCAAATCCAAACTGTATCAAAACCATATTTAATAGTAGTTTAAATTTCTGAATTAACCAGAAAAACTTAGTAACCGTAAGAGACGTCTGTACTAAGCGAGGCACTTTTAAATAAAACGGAGAAGAAGCCCTTCAGTTCGAGCGGTTTAACGTTATTACTCGTGGCATTTTAAAAGTTTTTACTTGCTTCAGCACTAAGTGGGGGAACGAAGACGGACCTTGAGTAACGAAACGTCTATTTCAAGTAGAATCCTGCAGAGCCTTAATTGTGGGCTAGATTGCTCTTTTTCTCTGCCTTAGATTTGTTTAAGTAGAAAATCATCGCCATCAGTTTCTGTTTAATTAGTTCCAAAAAAAGGTTTTTCTCTGCAGAGCTGTATCTTACCCTATGACGCGGATTTCAGACACAGACATAACGAATAAATAAATAAATCTATATCATCAATACTATATATAAAGAGGTAAAGTCTACAGACACGAAAGGTATAGGAAACCGAAAAACAAACATCGCGCGTGTATCGATGCCCAGCCCTCTATTGGCAGTTATTGAAATCGATATAAGGCACTAGTAAAGAAGTAAATTGAGGGCCAAAAACCAGTTTAAAGTTTTTGTCCAGGTCCCAAACTAAGGTTTTCCCTTGTACTTAGGAAACCAGAAACAACGAAGGAACCACAAACACCCAGACCCAAGCCCAAGACAAATATCTGTTTCATCAACAAACATTTGTGTTGGTGCGGGAATCGAACTCGCGACGCTTGCCTCTCAACCGGCGCTCAAACCATTGCGCCAAGTGGGTCAGCATCTATAAGGGTTCTATTTATTTGCCATTTGGCTATGGAACCCTAAAAAGGGTATGTGCCTCATGTGCTCATGCTCATAGTTGGAATTTCTATGTTCCTCGTACGTCTGCAAGTTACGAACTCCTGAAGTTCACAGCAATTTATTGGGCTGTTAGTGCTCACAGTTTGCAGTGGCTTTTAGATTGAATGCGAGTTAACTTGTTACGAGTTGAGAAATGTTACTATCTTGTGAGAGTATCAGTACAATACAACACTACTGATGTCGTGGATATGTTTTTAAACTTTCGCGTTGCAGTATACAAGTACTCAAAGTCACTCAAGGGCAATGGAGAGGGCTATGCTCGGAATCTCCTTGCGTGATTGTGTCAGAAATGATGAGATCCGCTGGAGATCTAAGGTCACGGACATAGCCCAAAGAATGGCGAGGCTGAAGTGGCAGTGGGCAGGGCACATTGCGAGGAGAACAGACGGCCGTTGGGGTGGAAAGGTCCTTGAGTGGAGGCCACATGCAGGAGGCCGCAGCCGTGGCAGGCCTCCCACCAGGTGGACCGACGATCTGGTAAAGGTCGCCGGAGTCCCTTGGATGCGGGTGGCACAGGTCCGATCTGTGTGGAAAATTTTAGGGGAGGCCTATGTCCAGCAGTGGACGTCTATTGGCTGTAATGATGATGATGATGATGATATACAAGTACTTCATTTAAAGAAATCGTAGCGTATTTGAATCGCAACAACTTGTAAGAAAAAATTAAAAGCTCCCTCTATCGTATGTAAAGTCAACTAAAATTTACAGCACAAACGTCAAAAAGGATAATAAAAGCATCCTCCTACCAATATTCTTCTACGGCGGCCAATTTAACAATCAGCCACGTACCTACGCAGGATATTTATAGTGATCAAGTATGCGCAAACACAGGTACACTCTCTTTCTTTACCCTCTTAATTCGATAGGACATCAGACACGGCCGAAGAGTGATCAGGCCCCGGAGCAATGGCTTAATTTTTTTCCCGGGTCAATAGTAAGTATAGTATAGTACCTTATTAAGTAGTAATTTTTTGAACATAGCTCGGGTGTGTGATCACCAATCCGCATTAGGCAAGCGTGGTCATTAAGCCTAATCCCAACATAGTAAGTAGGTGATGACTTGATTTTTATGTCGGAGGCCTTTGCCCTGCAGTGGGACAGTATAGTCCGAGGCAAGAAAGTAGAGTTAGTAATTGGTAGAGTTGACCTTGAGTGCGCAGAAACCAATTTTGATAGAAAGTCTTCTTTTTTACAAGTGCGCAAAATAACGGTTATCGCTATACTTTCGTGCCTCCAGCTATATACAGGCTGATACCTACTTCACATTACTTAGTCCTGACACGCGCAAGTGGACCTTAGAAAACTAAAATACATTAGTGCAATGTTGTTAGGTATTCGTTTTATAAAAGGTTTGTCTTCAAGTTTTTAAAATTGTGCAGACATTAAAACACAATCTAAAACTTTAACAATTCTGCAAACGGCACTGTAACAGTTATGAAAGTTGAAGAAAACCAGGACTTCTTAATGATTCGTTGTCGCCTTTCTGAAGATCTTAATGAGGAGCTAAGGTACAGATAACAGAAAGGCTGTGTTTCTCTTACTTGAAAACTCCTTTTTTCTTTATACTACGAACGCTGTATTTAGCGTTTAAGTGATCTAAGCAGGGATTATAAAGATACCACGGTTTTACGAAAAAACGCGGCTACCTACAATTTACAATTTTATACTATTTACTAGTGGCCCGCCCTCACTTCGCTTCGGGACCATAATTCAGAAATGAACCAATAGATGGCGCTGTGTCCAATTGCATCGCGCAAGCGTTTCGTGTTTTCGGTTTACATATAAGCCTTGTCGTTGTCTATTGAAGTTATCTCTTTAAAACAGTATTGATGATAATGTGATAAATTACCTACATTCACATCGACAAACCTTAATTATACTTACAAAGCGAAAAGGGGAAACTAGCGCGATGTGCTATCTATAGGTAGACAGCGGAACTACTGTCCCAAAACTAATGGGCGTGGTTCATAATAATATTTTCGTGCTGAAATTTTGTTTTTTTCTGAATTCTTCAATCACTACCAGTAGGCCTAACATGCGCACCGCGGCAAAATTTTGTCGACTCTCGTTCGCAAGAGTGCATCCTTCTAATATCGCTCATCGCTCAGTCAGGTGAGCGAGACGCAACTTGCGCCGACAAAATACGAGTGTCGACAAATTATCTCGCGGCGCGCATGTTAGCCCGGCAGGAGGGCATAATTTGAAGCAGGCGTTACGGCCAAATTGGAGTTCCTCTCTCTTCCATACGCACTGTGCGCACTTTTGTTGGAATGCGACAGGTATATTCTCTAGAGAGGCTCTCATACAAAAAGTCCGGATTGACTTTAAACCTACAGAGCAGTAGGTGTGTTGTAAACGATACTAAATCAGACATAACTTGTTCTTAAGACTTGAAATCGTTATCTTTCATTTAATATCCCCCACTAGGAGATAATTGGAAGGCTTGCAGCGGAACTAAATCTTAATTAATACCATTAATGATCTTATTATTTCTAAGAACGGAAGACATTTAGAGGCTCTTGTGGGAAGGGGGTTAAAGGTTGTTAGCAGACCTGTGACTCCAATGGTGTTGCGAGTGTGAGCTGCGGCAACCTTACCCCTTACCATCTGGTAATCCGTCTGCTCGTATACCACTTATCACGTAAGAAATATATCAGTTTTGTGGAACAATTTAGCTGCGGTATTGCCTGACGGCTATGACTTAGGGACCTTCAAGAGAAGAGCGTTCCCCTTCTTAACTGCCGGCAACGCATCAGCGACTTCTCTGATCTCGCAGATGTTAATGGGCGGCGGTGATTAGACGACCCGTTTAGCGCAATGGTTTGAGCGCCGGTTGAGACGTAAGAGTCACGGGTTCGATTCCCACACGCAACACAGATGTTTGTTGATGAAACAGATATTTGTGTTGGGTCTGGTTTGTGGTTCCTTCGTTCTTTCCATAGCACAAGGGAAGTTAGTTTGGGACCAGCTGGGCTAAGATGCGCGCCACGAGATAATTTTGTCGACACTCATATTGTGTCGGCGCAAGTTGCTTCTCGCTCACCTGACTAAGCGACGAAGAAGGATGCGCTCTCGCGAACGAGAGTCGACAAAAAAATTTGTCGCGGTGCGCATCTTAGCCCGGCAGGACAATGTATGTGATGTTGTCTCAATTTATTTATTTTATTACTTACCAGCAGGTGACCCACTTGCTTGTTTCCCGCCTCTAGTATAAAAAATGCCTTTGCTCAGGTATTGAGTCAAAGCTCATAGAACAAGCTAGCCGTGCGTGCGTCGCACGTGACTCAATTACGCCCGACGTGGCCCGAGCTCCAATAAAGATAATATTTCCTCGTTAGACACATAATATCTTCGCTTTATCTATATTAAATAATAAGGAAAGTAACACCTGGGGGATTTGTGTTGTTTGAGAGTGAGAGAGTAAATAAGACCTTTTCTGATATTGTTGCTTATAGTCACTCATTTGTTTCAATTTATTGTTACTAGCAAAATAACAACACTACAATTCAAAACAAATATAAAAATCAAAAAGATTTTTTTCGGTTTTATTTATAACTTCACGTTTAATTTTATTTTGTTCAGGTGTGATTAGACCAATCTTTATCCGACATTAAATCTATACCTACTATAGATTTAAAATGCAAGATAAAGATTGGTCGAATTACACCTCAGACAAAAAAAAAACTTAAATTTGCAATAATGAACTGAAGAATAAAAATTAAAGTTGTCGCCAAACTTGTATGTGTGCATTGTGTTTTGTTTATAAATGCTTTTTATTTATTTATTTCTTGTTGCTTGAAAGAGTTTGTTTCGTTTTTTGTGCTAACGATAAATATATCGAATAAAAAACAAAAAAAAAGCATAACACTTAAAATAAAGAAAAATTCCAAATTCAAACAAAAGAATGACATCAGCTGTCATTAACAGAAAAGTAAAAGCTAATAAACTACGACCAAGACGTCTGTCCTCGACACGTTCCAGCTCATATATTAGAAAGTTAATTGTCAAAGTTGCCAGCCCGTAATTTTCGCCCGTCCTATTCATAAAGGGATTATTATAAGAATACAATTTAATAGGATACCGTGTCAAATACCGTCGCTTGGAATATTATCTTTATTGGCGTCGGGGAGACACGTCCGGGACATATCTGGGTCGCGCCGGCCACGTTTGGGGTGGCTTCCTCGCCTTTACTGGCTTTCCGGTTTAGGTACAATAAGTTATGCTAAACAGAATGATAAAATACTTTATAGACATTATTTTTTGTCAACTGTTTGTGGTATTCTGGCGGTGGGCGATTGTATACGGTATAACTTAGGGCCGGCAACGAATAGGAATTTACTACCGAAACTTAGTCCACGTCTCTTTCACTCGCACGGATGCGACAGGTTCTCGCTCATTCCGGGACAGTTTCTATGTAGGCACTCTTATAGTATTTTTTTATGATTACACCATAATAATTATTGCCTAGACCAAACGGGGCGTTTGGGGTCCTGGGTTCAAATCCCGGGGCAAAATTGTTTTTTCGGGCAGACGAACAGACGGATCACCTGATGGGAAGCGACCCATGGACACCCGCAACACAAGAGGAGTCGCTAGTGCGCTGCCGACCTTTAAGAAGGAGAACGTTCGCTTATTGAAGGTAAGTAAACCGAAGCCTCGGTGGCGCAATGGTCACATTTTAAAACGACGGTTGCGCTTGGATATCCGTGTTCAATGCACTCAAACCTTCAATTGTGTCACATTGGTGTCCCATAGAATTAAGAAGGTAAAGGAATAGAGAGTGTATCTGTATTTGCGCACCCACTTCTATACTATCTCAATCCGGCTTACGTTAAGATTGGCCGCCGTAGCTGATTATCGGTTGGAGGATTTTATAAACCGAAGCTGACAAGTTCCCAAAGGCGGCACCTGTTCCTTTACTTAAGCGACTTTGGGTCACTGGCTCAGCGACCCAAAGTGGATCTTGGACCTCCGACATGAGAATTCACCCTTACCTAATTTGATCTCACCTGGGTCGATCTACCGGGAAGCGAGTGGGCGCCCCAGATATCGCTGGATAGACCAGTAGCGCTACCATGAGTTGACATCTAAAACTGACATAACGTAAACTATTGCTCTGTCTCTTTCAAATGCATCACAATGAAAGAGACAAAGTGATAGTTTTCGATAGCGAGGATAGTATTTCAAACCCATGGTAAGGCTACTGGTCAAAAAGGATCTTGGTCACCTTCACCTGTTTCTTTGACTACAAAATTAAAAAGTACTTAAGTAACAATTTCTACGAGTCACCAAGAAACTTTGACCTGACGCATCATTGGTGATGCATCAGTAATGGTTTATCGATCCGCCGACGGCAAATAACTAACTTTAGAAATGCCCTTGAATTTATCATGGGTTACGTAAGAAGTAAAACCGTTATGACGCAAATACAATCTGATTTTGTGTTCAACATGTCAAAAGCTAATTACGTGATTACGGCAGGCAATTTAGGGTTGTTAATTTTAGCAGTCTTTGTATTTGCATAGTTTATCAAGGATGCTCTGGCGCTTTGAACATAATGCGCTATTTTGTTCAAAGCGACGTGGTACAGTCGAGTTCAAAAATATGTATACACTTTAGGACCTTGTCACAGTACATATGTATAAGAAAACGACTTCCACTTTCATATAAATATGTATTGTGACAAGGTCCTAAAGTGTATACATATTTTTGAACTCGAGTGGTACGAGCAAGCTTAACGAAACACTGTTGACAGCCCAGCCCATCACCTTTTCCAGGAATGTGCTGCCGTTCACATATACATTTGACTGACTGGATGGCGCATTTGGTAGTGACTTGTCTCATACGCTCAACGTCGTGGGCTTGATTCCTACCCTGGACAAACATTCGGTTGATGAAAACACTTTTGTTTGTTCAGTGTAGGTGTAAATGTATGTAATATTATATTTGTAAGATACACCCTGTATCCTAAAACATCCATACTATTTATAAAGAGATAACTTCAATAGACAACGACAAGGCTTATAGGTAAACCGAAAACACGAAACGCTTGCGCGATGTAATAATACACAGCGCCATCTCGGCGAAATTCATCGGAATTACGTTCCCGAAGCGAAGTGAGGGGCGGGGCACTAGTCTACTAATAAGATTCTTAGTTCTATAGTCAACATTTAAATTAAATTCACTAGACACCAATTTTTCAGTCTCTCCTGGCGGGCTGCAATATCTGTGGCTCTCTCGACCGAAATACCGCGAGCAATGCATCTTAGCGGTTTAATAACTTAAGCAATTTCGGATAGGAATGTCCCCGTCTAGACGTACTCGTGCAGGTACTGAATTAAATGTCACAGTTGCAGTGTAGACGAAAATGAGTTTTGCCGCAGCAAAATGCTTGATTTTTCTTTCTAAATTCTAAATATTCCTCGAGTACAAAGCGCTTTTCGTCCTTCTACATGATATGCACTGCCAAGAAGTGAAACACCCTTCCTGCGTCAGTTTTCGCAAATGAGTACAAACTCAAGATGTAAGCTAGTGTGATTAAGCTATTTCTGAGTAAGTTACTAAGCTCGCTCCATCGATGGCTTCTTCTCAACTCTTAGGTTTAGTGTGAAGCCAAGTGCAAACCCACAAGAGCAAAAAAAAAAAAACATTATCTTTGTAGATACCTACCTATACCGCCGCCTATATAGACCGCCTTTGTTGTACATTACTCCTGTTATAACTAGTTTTAAGTTTTATACCTCTGTTTTATGTGCAATAAAAAGCATATTCATTCATTCATAAGGATACGAGTTTCAACCACACAGCGAGGTAAATTTGACATGAAAGTCATAATAGCTCTAACTGAGCTGAGTCAGTCAGTAGCCCTTATGTCGTGGTGCGACGGCTTCGTGCTATTTGCCCCACGACTATCTCCCGCGATGGACGATGAGGAAGAGTCCCAGGGGTTTTAGTCGGCAAACCTCCCGCCGTCATGCGGGGGGAGTCCGACTGACTCCGGGTCCGCCCCCCCGGTGGACGGGTATGCGTAACACATTTTCCATGGGTAACCAAAAAAAGCTTGGAGCCATAAAGTCCTTGAGTGGAGACCGCGACTCGGCAAACGTAGTGTTGGACGCCCTGCTACAAGATGGGATGACGACATTCGAAGGCTGGCTGGAGTGGGCTGGATGAGAGTGGCCGAAAATCGGGAGCGGTGGCGTGCATTAGGGGAGACCTATGTCCAGCAGTGGACGACCGTGGGTTGCTGATGATGATGATGAACCAAAAAAAAAGTCAGTAGTCCTTCAGTAATGCGACATTTTTAGTGAAGAACCATAATAAATGCTACATTTCTCTACATTACATTTCTCCGCCAAGAGAGATTGAAAAATTGGAGGGACCGGCGACATACCTAATAATCACCAGTGACGCTCGCTCCCTCATCGCCAACAAAAGAAGGAGACATGAGTATCTATAGGTTGAAGACCCTTACTTCACGTCCTTCCCCAGGCGAAAGGGCGGCTTGTACTGGGGACCTTGTACTGTCTGCCCCCAGTCATGGTTAAGGAAGCGATAGGGACAGCCGGGAGCGTAGACCCATCTTTACCAGATTGAGGTAGAGGATTGTGCAATGCCAGCATTGATGAAAAGTGCACCTGTGTTTGCGCACACACTTGAGCACTAAAATATATCGTGCATATATGTAGGTAGCTGATCGTTAAGATCGGCGTAGACGAGTCTCTTTGACGATATTATTATTTTGGATATTATACTCGTACATCTATGTTTGTACATACACTTTAATTTTAATTATATTTCCAATATGTCTGTACAATGTTCAATAACATGGGACGCGTGATAATGGCACTAGTTCAAAGTTGGAGGCTGGCGATGTGCAGATACTATCTATTAAATTAGCCGTTGAGAACTTATCCATTAATAAGTTTGAGTTTAGTAGGCTGTGGTACAGAAAGTGCAATGCGAATATAAAGCTATACTGGGGGGGCAATTCTCTTGGACTCTTCATTGAAGTCGAACTTAAAGATTTCATACATTTGCCCATACAAATTTCTAATTCGACTTCAATGTCGAGTGGTCAAGAATTGCTCCCCTGGGGGGCAATTCTCGCGCACTTAACATTGAAGTCGAATTAAAGATTTTATAGACGAATTTATAAAATCTCAATTTTCGATTTCAATGTTGAATGTACGAGAATTGCCCATCTGGCTCGCCCTAACTTCTTTTCGAGATTTAGTTTTTCTATTAGTTCCAATCTTTACCAATAGATGGCGTTAGAAGTCGATCACAGCGCGCAAATGTTTCGTCCTTTCGGATAACATAAGTATAGGTAGTTTATAAAAATATTTCTTTATATATGCTATGGATGGCGAACGTTATAGGTAGTCAATTAGTCATACCCAGAAGGCAAGTTTCCTATTCCTTCCCGTAAAATTTAACGGTGTATAGGCTGATACCTTACTTTATCGTACCTCTATGTACTGGATCACCCACCTCGAGACGGAATGTCTAGACTTATATTAGCACTAACAAGCACAAGTTGGCCGGTCGCCATCCCTGACTCACGGCTGTATCACAGTAGAAAGATACTCAGGAGCAAAGGTCAGAACTTTGAGTCGCGAAACAATTAAATACAACACTGACTGCCTACATCTCGTGCTACACAGGCTTCGCATAGATACATGCGCGAGATTAGTTGCAGTAGTTCAAATATTTTAGGAGTTATCTGTACCCCAAAGCCGTTGTATCCTCTTCTGACCTTTGGACAGGATTTTTCTACCATTAGCCTCATCTTCGTTCATATTATATTGCAAAGTGACCGGGGAATACCGGCGCGGATGATAAGTTGAACGCGTGAACTCTCGTTACTTCACTTTTTACTTGTTCAATCGAATTGAATTGACACTATACCTATACCTAATTGCATATAGTCCGGGATATGTCACACTTTTTCTTCCGAGAAACCATGATGGCGGGCATCCATAGTCATCATAGACATGTTACATGGCAACAAAATAAATCATTGAAACGGCATCTCAGCAGGCCTTCAGGGTGAAGATGACAGAATCAATAGAGACTTTGTTTGTTCTTTCGTGCCTGTCAACCTCATATTTGGTTCTTACAGCCGCTTACCAACAGGGGCGGAGCGAAGTCATCTGGACTGTCCTCAATATATACCTATATTTAAAAAAAAAATAACTGGATTTCTGGTCACGCTGCTAGTGAGTAGGTATCTAGCGACGGTTTTCCGCTCAATTAAATCGATACGAATTAGGATGTGATCTTCCATTAGAGGCACACAGAGTGTAGAAGGCACCCTCAAGGTCCGTGCAGGGAGACGGTTGAATTGAAAGACCAGTTCCGTCTGTAATCTCTTGAGTTTATTTTAAAACTGCCACCCCTAGGCAGGCGGCTTGGGGTCATTATTCCGGTGACACACAATGCTTGCGCGGTGTAAAAATGCATAGTGCCATCTACCGGAATAATGACCAACCGCCTGCTTGCGTGCTTTATACACAGAGACCTACTGCTAAAGCTTACACTGCGGCAACGGAGGCAGCCCAGTAGCCAGTATACGTACTAATAGTCGTAAACACGCGAACTTACTGTTCGTGTAAATATTTTATTTCCTGAAGCTGAAACGTGATTGATGGTGCTGAAATAGTTACGTACTCAAATAATACGGAACCAGTAAAAAGAGAGTTTTCATAAAAACTTGATTTAGAAGAGCGTTTTGCTTGCATTTGTTTTCCAGAAAATCTGCTTACGTAATAATAAAAATAAAATAAATGCGCCAGAAAGTCATAGAACAAAATTGTCCTGAATGGTTTGTAGAAAAATTACCTAGTAGACGATTTAAAACATTGCCTAGTAAGATCTATATTTTTACCGATACACTCTGTACTTACATACCCTAAGACCGTCAATAAAATCTCACACGAAATGCCATACTAAAAGCGTTCCAAAAGTGATTCTAAGAGCGTGATCATTAGTAGTTTTACAGGTAGGTATAAATATTTTGAATGTAAAATATGTTATGATTCGCTAAACACTAAGCGCTCTATTTCGAATGGAGTTTTCATTAGTGGGAACAGTTTTAACGGGTCACACTGTATTCTATCGTACACTATGATCAAAAATTAACGCATACTACTTACTTACTTACTCCGATGGCTCGACGACCCAAAATGAGTCTTGGCCTCCGTTATGAGATGTCGTCATTTGTCTCGGTCTTGTGCAGCTTGTCGCCAATCTCCTGCTTGCAATTCTAGCAGGTCCGAGTTTACTACATCCCGCCAGCGGTAGCGTGCTACTGGCCGATGATCAGTAGGTTACCCAAGATATGCTCTCATGGCACCCTGATCTAATAACATTATTTCAACGTGGCCGAGCCATCGGAGACTAGCCTTAATCTCTCCCATTTTGATAGGGCCTGCCATCAGCTCTTCAATTTCGGCATAATTTACGGAGGATTTTCCGTTGTTTTTTCACCTTTTTTCACCTATTTATTTTCACCTTTAGACATAGCCACAAAATAATATTACTGTGGTATTATTATATTCACATAAACCGTACAAGAATAACAAAACAAAACATTCGATAATGATGTCAAAAGCAAAACAAAAGTACGCAAATAACTTGTTCAAAAGAAAAGCACCGACATAACCACTTATTTCCATTGGATACATTATTTATTCGCCCATTTCAAACAAGAACTCGTACATTCTGGAGTAATGCTGAGTTACTTATACGAGTGGAAACTCAGCCAAAAATGCTAATGGCGCTGCCACGTAGAAACGCAAAATTGAAATGCTCAATTTATGCTCTGATTTTTAATCATGTGGAGTAAAATGACAGATGTCAATGTGTCATCCCATACATCACTCAATTTGACAGATGCAAAATGTCAAAATGTATAGAAACTTGCATTTACTCCACATGATTAAGGAGTATACTAGCGGTCGCCTGCGACTTCGGACGCGTGGAGTTTTTTATAAATTGTAGCCTATGTGTTATTCTGATTTATAAGCAATAATATTGTAAAGTTTCATTAAAATCCATTCGGTTTTTTTTGCATGATAGTGGAGCCAACAAAGGTACAGTGGCCAGCACATCAAGTTACTACAATCTGACAAATTTCCTCAGTTGATATTGAACCAAACACGTTTGACATAAAAGTGAGGTTCGATTGAAGAAATTTGACAGATTGTAGTAACTTGATGTGCTGGCCACCGTACATCCATCCATATTTACAAACTTTCACGTTTATAATATTAGTAAGATTTTTAGTGAGTTTTAATCACCACAACATTTCACATTAGAGAGACTCCATCTTGCTAGTATTACGCTTTATAACTAAAGGTTTTTTATGTGATAGAAGGCAGACGAGCAGACGAATCACTAGATGGTAAGCGATTGTTGCCGCCCGTAGACACCTGCAACAGCAGTAGAGTCGCAACTGCTCTGTCAACCTTTAGCTAGTAATGTTAACCTAGTGCTCAAGTATGTGCGCAAACACAGGTGCACGGTTGCTTGAAATTACCGAAATAAACTCCCAGTAATGCAACCCCAATACCCCCTGCGCCACCGAGTCAATAAATAAAACAAGTTTGTACTCAATGTCATAACATGCCATCATAGAGTCATTTTGGCCCATTTACAATCTCATTGGCCACAAGGTTTGATACATTACAGCATGATTTCCTCTCGCGACATTTTTTTCCACTTTCCCCGATCCATCTTGCAGAGCGCTCGCAACATTATCCAAAAGTACAGTATGCTCTCGACAAAACACCATTAAGATTGTACCAAAGATAAACAAGCTACAGATGCGATAAGTACAATAGATTACATTCGCGAACGCAAAACGTTTCGACTTGTTCCTATCGATGTATGTAAATTTATACGACCGGAATTTTGCGAGCATTTCTGAGAAAGGAGGCTGTTGAAGAAATAGCTTCTATTTATTTTATTCGCAGAAAAACAGCCTTTTTGCCAAACTTAGATTGTATTTCGATAGAGCTGCGAAAATGTCTTATCTCCGTGCGGTCTTCCTGGTTGCGTTCAAAGACGTCGCTTCGTATCCCGGGGTGCTCGTGGACCGAGATAGAAAATGTTTGGTAATTACAATAATACTGACTACGGCTCGACCGGAGTGATACCACTGCCTCACAGAAAACCGGCGTGAAGCAGCCCCGGTGCTGTGTTTTGCTGAGTGAGTGAGGTTACCGGAGGCCAACTCGGGGGGGAAGGGGATAAAAACTTGTAACTCCACTGGTGTTGCAAGTGTCCATGGGCGGCGGCAATTGCTTACCATCAGGTGATCCGCCTGCTCGCCTGCTACCTATCACATAAAAAAAAAAAAACAAAACAGTGATTATTAGTGAATGATGGTAATAGTGTGACTAACACCAGACTTTGGCAACCCTTATTAGGAGGACGGTAAGGGGAGGAGCACTGGTTGTTAAGGAGTATAACTAACTTTCCAAACAGTGCAACAGCTACACGTTAGCATGAATGAGTCGGCACGACCAGAATATTACCACGGTTTCACAGAAGTCCGTCAAGCAGCACCTGCGTTGTGTTTCGTCGAGTGAGAGAGATACCAGAGCCCCAATTACTAGTGTTGCAGATGTCTATGGGCGGCGGCAATCGCTTACCATGAGCTGGACTGCCTGCTGTCTGCCACCTATCACCTTAACGAAATCAAAAGTTGTTTTAAATTAACTGTAGAATATGTGGTTATATGGTTATAGCTGCTACCTTATACAGTCTATATAAGGCTTGTAATTACTTAAAGGCAAGTCTTACTTAAGAATTTCATCCTTGTCTAAGCAATTCTTACCTCGCACCGGACTCTGCCTTCTTGCTCTTTTTACGAGGCGACCATAACTTTTCCTTTCACTTATTAGACATAGTTTCGTCCCGGTTTTCCTCTGCCTCTTCGCTCGAGTCTCTAAGTTAATATCTTTTCTAAATTGGCTGCGGCATTTTCGGAGACTTCTCGCAATCTAGGCGTTGTTGGCGGATATAAATTGCAAAGGTTTAATTAAGGAATGTATGGGGTAGACATATTACCTAGAAGTATTTCTTCAAATTAAGTTTTGATGAACTTTTCTTGAAATTTGGGGATTAGGCTTAATCACCATGCTTGTCTAATGCGGATTGGTGATCACAAACCTGAGCTATGTTTGGAAAATTCGAAACATACTTCATCATAGTAGCGATGACTTGATTTCTGTGATGAAGGCCGTTGCCTTGCAGTGAGTCAGTATATAGGCTGATAGTTAATTATTTTTTTCTTAAAATTTAAATTAATCAAAGTAATGAGAGGTTCACTTCTGGAATGTTTCTGGGAAATTATGGATGTGTCCTTAATTTTCGAAATCCTGCGGCCGTTTTTACGTCGCCATCCAACTGGCACGTAATAAGTACCTAAGTATTTCAATGGTAATTTGCTGGCTTTGGATATCCAGTGATTACAACTAAGCGCTTAACTAAGTCACGGAATTACAGTTGTTTATTTTTCTTTCAAGCATTATTAGCATACTCTTAAAACACCCATAATACTTTCAAAATTGTTATTTATTACACTTATAACAAAATTAATACGCTTACCCTCAAACGCAACTCGGCAAATTCTGATGAACGACGCCATTTAACAACTCCGCACGTTTAATTAAGAGAGCCAGTTGGGTCCGCTGGCGCCGCTATTTGATTATATTAATTGCGGTACATTCATACTTTCTCTTGATTCTTAACTAAATAGCTTAAGCACAGTTTTCTTCACGATCTCTCGCCATCTCCCTCATACGCAGACAATCTGGCGCAGTCTGACACGGGGTTTCCCACTGTGGATTTCACTTGATCAGTTACGCGTGATTTTTTTATTTTATTTTATTTATTATCTGTGATCTGGATGATCTGCCGGGCTAACATGCGCACCGCGAGATAATTTGTCGACACTCGTATTTTGTCGGCGCAAGTTGCGTCTCGCTTACTTGACTGAGCGATGAGCGGGATAGAAGGATGCGCTCTCGCGAACGAGAGTCGACAAAATTTTATCGCGGTGCGCATGTTAGGCCTACTGGTTCCCTCTACCTTCCCCTGAACGACCAGCCGTTTAATGGGGGCTACCGCGTGTGGAAAATCCGTTAGATGGCGTACGTGTAGACTGAGGTGCAACTTAAACGTCATTAGTCGTTTAGTGACATTTTGACATCATACATCAAAAATAACCAATCACCGTGTAGTTGGACCTCAGTCGACACGTACGCGAGTCGGATTTCCACACGCGGTAGCCCCCATTAAGTCGTTATCAGGCCTGGAGTTAGTCTGCCTTCAAGAAAGACGCCTCTACTTGACCACAATCGCTCAACAAGAGCGTAGCGACAGAAAAAAAGCTTAAGCACTTGTCTTACGCTTTTTTTCTGTCGCTTATTACCAGACAACAATAATTGCACTCTGTATGTTACAAAACACCGTAAAATAAACATTAACATCTATAAATCCTGTCAGGTACAGTAAAAGTAAGAGAGATTCACTTTCAACACTTTTTGCATACCTATATGCTGACCTATCCCGTTGTAGAAAAAAGCCTCTATTTTATTTAGAAATTCAGCTTAATCACCACGCTTGCCTAATGCAGATTGACGGATGCAGATGTTTTCTGTAATTTTATTAAATTCATCACTTATTAAAATTTTTAAAATGAAAATGACGGCGCTAGTGGAGGTAACACCCTGCTTAGGCAACCCCGTAATTTATGCGGTCTGTCGCTTCTGCGTGATTTACCGTAATCTGTGGCGATACAAATATCAAACGCCATTACTGTGATTTGACGTCACATGTTACAAGGATGTTGCAAATGGGTTACGCATGAGAATATTAAAAGCTCAATTTGTCCTTTTGTACGTCGTTTTTGTTATTCGTCACATAATAAGTATAATTTGGAACATAACATTATACTTTAAGTACTTTATGTACCTACAAGAAAATAATGTGTCGAACTGAGTATGTAGACTGAATCAATGATTCGTAACTTACTAAAATCTACGAGTATCAAAGCAAATGCCTAACTTACTAAAATCTATCAGTTAATACAGAAACAAAATAAATTAAAATGTATAAATACACCAAATGAAATATTGTAAAAAGTAAAATTCGCAATAATATAACTGGACGTTGTACAGACAGCCACACATCAGGTTACCACAATCTGTCAAACTTCCTCAATTGATAATGAACTAAATGCGTTTGACATAAAGGTGAGAATGGAATGAGGAAATTTGACATTTTTGTATACTTTGATGTGTGGCTGTACGTACCAACAAGATACACTAAGACCTTCGGTAAAAATATACTGCATAGTAAAGGCATAACGTACTATAATTATTAATTTTGTTTTTATAAATATGATAATTATTAAAAATCCTAACAAAATATAAACCTGACAAAATCTGCTATTGAATCTAATGATTATTATCGTTATCTACCATAATAAAACAAGGAAAAGAGTATAAAAACATAATTTTATCTTTTTTAATAATAGGTATCTATTAATCAACAGAAACAAACACTTACCAAGTACAAGGATGAATCCCCAAAAAGGCCTAATATTAATTTAATGCAATATTTTTAAACAAAACTGGCCACATCTGCTGCTACAATTAAAAAACAGAGACTTAAAACAAGATTCATTTGTTTCCACAATAAATTACAGTGCTCTTGATTAATATTTTTTTGTAAATTATTTTTGAGTGAGTGAAGGCACCGCAATGCCCCCATTGAAAGGGGGGTTAAAGGTTGGCAGTGCATTTGTGACTCTACTGGTGTTGCAGCTGTCTAAGGCGGTGGCAAACGCTTACCATCAGGTGATCCGTCTGCTCGTCTGCCACCTATCACATAAAAAAGTAATGTATAAAAAATTTGTGCTAAGGTATTATTTTTTTGTTTCAGGAAATTCATCCCTCTTCATATCATAGAAGAGGACAGTTACGAGAAAGATGTACTTTTCTACGTTAATCTTGGGGAACCAGAATTACTTGGAGGTAAGAAAAAAATCCTACCCAGTATTTTATATAGTCAATAAATTAGTTTTATAATAAATACTTACAGAAAACCAAACGTTTGAGGTACCGGCATCATAATGTACTCTCTTATTACAAAACGCGAGATAAGTTTCGGAACTAAACTCGTTCTAGCCCGTTTTAACACTGCTTATTGGAACGGGATAGCATGAGCTTTAGTACGATACTAACTCAAGATCGCGTTTTGTATTAAAGTGTATGTTTCAACTGAGGAAATAATGAATAAGGGAGATTATTAAATGAGAAATTTACAGTATGTTACCAAACGTTCGATTGTCTGTACCAAAATTATAGATTTTACTACTTAAATCCCACGTTTAGTGCATTCTGTAAGAACCACTTTACTTAGCATGAAAACATTCACACATTAAGCATTATTGTAAAATAAATGCAAAAATTGTGAATGAATATAGCTTTATTCTGAATTATAGCATTATAAAGCATGATTATACAGACTCTAGTGAAATAGTGCTTAGAAGCATGATACTTAATTAAATAAATTGAATGCACTTTAAACTGCTCACAGCATGTTTTTCATACAAATTACTCATAACATTGCATCCATTTGTATTAATTACAAGAAGTATCTTAAGGAATCGATTTTAACAAGCCCCTTATTAGGATATTAGGGGTTCGAATGAAATCGAATCGATGAAGTTTCAGTTCTAAATATAGGAACACCCAATTTTCATTAGTATTTATCTATTTTTTGTATGAAAGTAAGTAACTATTTTTGTATTTTTGTATAAATATCTACTTACCTACCAAGTTTCAACATATCAGCTCTTAAAGTTTCGGAAAAAAGTAGCTGTAACATACGGATTAACAGATGAATTTGTAAGGGTTCCATTTTTATACCATTTGGCTACAGAACCCGAAAGATGAAACATTTAATTTTGAATATGACGTACTCGTAGTTTGTATGAAAAACACGCAGTAGCTGGTTAAAAGTGCGCAAGAGCGTATTGAAAGAATTTGTCTTAGCATTAAATCTAATATTAAAATCTAGCTGCATGATTATTGTAGTTCATAATTTCTAGTCTTTTACCTTTATTTTAAGTCAGATGCATCTATTTTACCTTCTCATAGTCTCCATTTTACTAAACAAACTTGGAATGTTTATACAGAATCGTGTCTTGTAATTTCATTTATGCAGCATTATACTTGAATGAGATATTTGAATTCCCAAGACTTTTTATCCAACCATTACCTTCAAATTGCTTGAAATACGAAGGTTTTCCAACATTCCAGTTCAGCAACTAGAAACGAGATATTACAAATTATAATTTTATGACAAAGAAACCAAGTCATCTATTTATTCAGATAATCTCAATTGATTTAACAAGTTGTAAGTTCAATAGGGTATTTGCCTATTTAATAAAGGTAAGAATTTATTCCTTATTATCTTTGAATTTTTGTTGAAAGAGAGTTAGATCCGAAAAGACAGAGATAACTTCCACAACTGGGTTCAAAATGCCCAATCTAGAGAAAATTGTCTAATGCAAAGAAGTTCTTAAAGACAATTTACCTAATTATGTATAAAATATGGTAATTGAGAACTAATCGAAATTATGGTTTAAAAAATAGCCAAGTACCCTATTTGTTACTCTATAAATTAATTAAGACGGGTTAACTGAATAAAAATATGTTTGCTGTCTGATTTGTTACTAAACCAGTCGAAATTATGAATTTTGAATTGAATTTCCGAGTAGTAGACGTGTTATAGGTAATGTAATATATCTGTCGATCGACTTTGTTTAATCTACTCTAAGTATATCGAAAAATGAATCTCTAGTAACAAACTAACCTACAGTTGTGGTCAAAATATTCTTTCTTTTTCTAACTTTTTACCCGTCTTTTTTAATTGTGTACAGGGTTCTTCGGAAAACATCATCATCCGCCTTTAATAGTTGAACTGCTACTCTCAGAGGCGTCATTTAAACCTTAATATTCACTATGTTAATTATAGAGTGTATTATCAAAAGTAAGTTTAATATTTTTTTCTTAACTGACAATTAAAGTTAATTGACGTCTCTACGGCAGTCATTTTCAAAAGACTCTATACAAAATATTGTTGATGCTTACCAAATGACCCTAATTCCAATATTTACAATGCAACAAAAAAAATATCTTACCTATTCTAGCCCTAATTCACTGCTTGTTTAGAGCTTACATTTGCATGCCCTTTCTTTTCTCAGAGGTGTTTGAGACGTTCCTCCCAGACGCCTCCGCGAGTGTCGCGGTTCAGTTCTCACCAGGTAAGGTTCATTGTTTATGGGACAGACAGACGGACTGTGTGGCCGATGGATTTACAAGTAGATTTAAGATCAAGAACTTAAGAACGTTGCGTTAAGGTAACAATAGTTAAACTGATAGATAGATAAGCATTTATTCGCACCTCACTATCCCTCACTTTATCCCTATAATTTATAGTATCGATACTGAGAGGTGGGTGTGTGGTTGGATGTATTTGGATTCTTTAGCTATCAATATCTCCTGATATAAAGAAATTAGTATAATCCGAAGGCAAGAAAGTTTAGTTATGACCTTGAGTGCGCAGAAACCAATTTTGATAGAAAGTCTTTTTTATTACAAGTGCGCAAAATAACGGTCATCGCTATACTTTCGTGCCTCCAGCTATAGATATCAAGCAACCTTACCTATTACTGATAATAGTATTAATAATGAAAGTTGGGTGGCTAGAAGGATATATTGGCTAGTATTATTGATATTACTAGAATAATAGAATGCTAGGTACTGAAATCCCTATTCTTCCCTTGTAGTATGTTATTATTTGTATTAGTTATATTTCAGTTATTGATAAATAAGGTAACATAGATATTTAGTATGTATTAAAATTTAGATTAACCTACTTAAGGCTTGTACATGCGCGGATTGGGCACTTTTGTGTATGTTTAAACTCGGTAAATCGTTAAGAACGATACCTAAAAAAATACATGTTATAGACTGGATTTCGATCTTGAATTTCTGACGAGGATTTTTATTCAATGTCTATAGTTCATTAGGAAAAAAATATAACGTAAACATCGATTTTATGCAAAATATTGGATAAACTACGAAACTAAACAGTTCAGATGACTGATTTTTTTATATATAATACAATACAATGTACACTACAATCCCTGACGAGGAATTCTTGTTTCTTTGCTTTATAATTTTTTAATTAATAATATTCTGTTTTTTTATATACGCGAGCGCGAGTACTCTCTATGGTCAAGGCCGTTGGCGCATGTACAAGCCTTAAACTAATTTCTGACTACAAATGGTCAAAAATAGCACATTCATAAAGTACCTATCTACGGCTAAATGTATGAGCAATATTAACACATTTTACAACATAACGTGTTTGCGATATCCAAAATAATATATTTTTTCTTCTAAGTAAGTATTTCTAATAGAGTAGATATTTTATCAATTAATTATAACAATTAAAGGACAACCCTAATCCTCTTGCCTTCTTTATGAAAGTCAAATGAATTTGCCACTAGTCGACAGAAAATGATACAAATAAATCAGTTTTTTCTTTAGGAAATGATATAAAAGCCAACCTTGAATTGGATTCAGACAAATTCTGCGGTCCTTTCGAAGGCATTGCAGAGAAACAAATTAGGGTTGCCATATCCCTTTCCCAAAGTATAATATTTTTTAGTATGCTCAAGAATTTGTCGAGCGTTTTTTACTCGTTCAAAGATGTTGAGTACCACAACAGTTCACCCAGTAGTCCCGTATGATGCTCACATTGAACGCTCTTAATAAAGTAGCTGAAAAACAGTCATCCTAATATTTTTTTTTCTAAGTGAATTCACAAATATCACACTTTATGTTGTGTGTTACGAGTAGGTAGTTAAGTTGCTTTGTTTATTGCAGCTCTTCTACTATAGGATTATGGGACAACTCACCCGACAAGATTTTTTGGCCGGTCACTGTTCTAACCTAACTTAACCAATATTTTTGTAATGATAATACTCACGAAAGGAAAGATGTGAAGTTAGGTTTGAGAAGTGATGAGCAAAAAAATCTTAAATTTATTATAAAAAAGGGCGAGTTTTTTCGGGTGGTCGTAACCTACCCCCTATTATATTGATCCATGTAATAGAAGTAAGCTAAGATATAAGAATTAAGTAAAAAATTAAATAGTGAAGCAGTGCCTGCGCCTACGGTTTAGAGACCTCAATTTTACATTGTGATGGATTTGTAGAATTATGCACTTTATTGGTATAGTATTAGCAATGTATGATACGAAGATAGCCACTACGTTCAGTAGGGCATACATGTTGTATCTATTTGTAACATAATTTGGTGTAATGATCTCCGGTGGCTTTGTAAACAGAAGCTTAGGGTTGCCAAAACATTACGGACGACCGCGATACTATAATAGCCCTCTTGACATGGGTAGCATCCCCACATTGTTATTTACCTTGGTGTTGACCCTTGGAAGTACAATGTGGAGTCATTAAATTAGCAAAAAAAAACATAAGTATTTCGTTGTGAATCTTACATTCGCTTTCATTAGTTAATTTTTAAAAGTCCACAGACAGAAGTTGTAGCACATAATTTGTAGTACATAATTTAAATAACGTTTTTACACGTTGGATGGACATTAGACATTTTTTTTTAGTTTTTATCATCTAGTGTTTTATTCTTAATGACTTGGAGCATTTTTGGCAAACTAGCCACAATAGAGTTCAATGGCAGCATTTGCTAAATAATAAAAAGACACCCAACAAAATTGGTTACTTAATATCAAAGAAATCAGTTTTTCAGTGTACGTTTCTTTTAAAACATCACTTGTAGACGTCAGAATTTTATAGAAAAGTATTATGTGTATATATTTGTAATCCCACTGTTGGTTCTGATATCTGTAACACAGGTGCTTGAGCTACCTATCTCAGAGTCAGATCAATGTATGTGATGTAGTGAAATATTATATTATAATATTATTATTATAGAGCTGGCAACCCTAAACTGAAAATTTAATTAAACCATATTAAAAGTGACATAAACGATGGCGCGTCCCGAGGTTTATTCTTCTAAAGGCGTGAAATGAATGAAACTCTGAAACGTAAAGATAAAATTTGTTATTCAAAACCACCCCTGAATAATGTAAGAGCTGTTTGTGCAAACAAAAGAAATTACAGCGTGTCCCATTATAATTCGTTTACGTGCGATTATTTGGATTGCGCGATTATTCCAATGTTGGATGGACGTCTTTTTTTCAATCGTTATTTGATTGACGAAGAAGTCTAGCTAAGTTTTCTTTTGCACAAACATTGGTGCGCCCTGAGGAATGAAATGTTAATATTCCAAACTGGAGCGCACCCTTTTTTTATGTGATAGGTAGCAAACGAGCAGGCGGATCACCTGATGGTAAGCAATTGCCGCCGCCCATGGACACTTGCAACACCAGTGGAGTTACACGTGCGCTGACAACCTTTAATCCCCTTCCCCTCCCCGGGTGGGCCTCCGGTATCCTCACTCACTTGGCGAAACACAGCACAGGGGCTGCTTCACGCCGGTTTTCTGTGAGGCAGTGGTATCACTCCGGTCGAGTCGGCCCATTCATGCCAAAGCGTGGCTCTCCCACTATTAAACCCTTTAGGGTTTTGAGGAATAGTTTAGGAGCGCGTCATTGAGCGCGCTTCAAAATGGGAGCGCCTTGAGAAATACCACTACCACCACCTCTATCTAACGATATCTCACTTGTTGAGGTACTTACGCGATAGAAAAAAATACGACCCCACTGTTATATTCCCTGAAAAAAAAACCCGAAATTTTATTCAATTTCAAATGTATTATTGCATCTCATGTAATTATTATCAGACTCATTCTAGCACTGGTGGCCTGCCCTCACTTCGTTATGGGAGATTAGTTTTAAACCAAGCCAATAGATGGCGCTGTACGTACATTACACTGCAAGAGTGTTTCGGTTTAGACTTATAAGCCTTTTTATTGTCCTGGGATCTAGCCTCTTTATTTTTTAACTAGCGGCCGCCCGCGACTTCGTACGCGTGGAGTTAATTATTGACACTTACCGTCATATTTTGGACAATCCACACAATATATTGTTATCAATTGTAGCCTATGTGTTATTCTGATGTATAAGCTATATTGCGGTAAAGTTTCATTCAAATCCATTCAGTAGTTATTACGTGAAAGAGTACCAAACATTTATACATCCATACTTACAAACTTTCGCCATTTTAGTAGTAGTAGGATAAGATACAGTGAGAGTATTATAAACGTAGTAAGGGTGAACAGATACTTAAATCTCTACAGATTTATTATTAGTATAGATTTTGGCGTAACAATGAAGTAAGTATGTCCATGCTAAATTATAGCTATCTATGACTAAGAGTTACTGATCTAGGCTGCCGACAGACTGACGGGCGAACACGGCGACGCTATAAGGGACCCTAAAACAGCTCAGACCGAGGTCAAATCCATACAAAGCTTACACAAAAACAGAGTTATAAAAAACTTCATCTCCTAAGTAAGAAATTCAATACAACCGTATCTCCTACCTATCTACGAAACCGATAACGCTCAATTTTGCCAAGACAATACACAGTCCTCTCCCGCTAAACTCATCCTTATTCCTATCAAAATAAGGCGCAGTAATTTTAGCCGCTATTTCTTATTTCCGCAACAAGATAAAAACGCCTGCACTAGTGATGGGACTCGTTAATTTTTAGCAAAGTAACTTGAGTGACTTCAGACAAAAATGCCGACTCGAGTGAAAAAATGTGTTAGGAATCTCTCTATTGGCAACCATCGTCATCAGCTCCTATTAAGAGCCTTTGAGTGAGGCCCCATTAGTGCGTTGTGTCCACAGAGAACATTGAATATGTTGTGTTGTCGTGGCGTAATGCGATGCAAAGTGGAAATTGTGGAAGAGCCACGCTTCGGCATGTATGGGCCGGCTCGACCGGAGTGATACCACTGCCTCACAGAAAACCGGCGTGAAGCAGCCCCTGTGCTGTGTTTCGTCGAGTGAGTGAGGGTACCGGAGGCCCACCTTAGGGGGAAGGGGATAAAAGGCTGGCAGCGCACTTGTAACTCCACTGGTGTTGCAAGTGTCTATGGCATGGGCGGCGGCAATTGCTTACCAACAGGTGATCCGCCTGCTCGTCTGCTACCTATCACAATTAAAAAAAAACAGTACCGATAAGCACTTATATGCGATGTTGCATCTTTTTCTATGAATTTTATATGCGATGCAATGCAGCGTAACGCACTAATAGGGCTTCACTTTTTTCGCCAATGAATTCGGTCTTGAACTGATCGGTTCCAAGTCACTGGTCATCTGAAAATATGTTTTTTTAATGTGATAGATGGCAGACGAGCAGTCGGATCACATAAGCGATTAGCGCCACTCATAGACACCTGCAACACCAGTAGAGTCACAGTTTACCATGAAATCCCCCGCGAACCTTACAGATACCTAACAGTAAATAAGTAAGGTAAGGTAAGTAAATATTTTCCACCATTGAGAATTCCGTTTAGGTAGCGATGAAAAAGAAACGGTGGATGAAAGTGTCCCATCACTATTACACAATGCAGGCCTGTATTAGGATAATTTGATTGCCACAGTTTGGTACCAAAACGCCGCTGGAGTTTATTTCCCACGGAGGCCGTTTGGGAGCATCCTGTAGGTTGTAGGCTTTTGTAGGTTATGTTGAGAGAATCAGAGTAAATTTTGGATTAAGGAATCGGGAAAGCGCATCTGTGTTTCCTCAATAATGTTACAAAATTAATAGACACAGAAGTCGGCTTTAGTTAGTGTTACCAAGTATCCCGATTTGAGCGGGACGTCCCGATTTTTTTTTCTTTTTTTTAATGGCTATGGACACGCGCCTTCGAAACGCGATGATTCCGCCAATGTCAAGTGATTAGAGAGGCACGACGATTAAGAATGAAATTGACGGGTGGATATAAGATTTCGAATCTGTTTCGAGGTCCCGATATTATGGGGTCTGAAGACACTATCGCGATAAAATTCACATACAGCGCCATCTGTTGGTAGACAGTGGAACTACTGTCCCGAAACGAAGTGAGGGCGGGCCACTAGAAATTACTTAGAGTCACAAATTAAAGTGGACATTTGTCAGTTTTAACCAAAACTAAATTTAGAGTGTCGACCTGTTTCGTATTATGGGGATTTATGTCTTTAGTACACGTGACACGGCCGAACAGCGATCAGGCGTATAATTAACGGCTTAACGTGCTTTCCAAGGCACGGGAGTAGGTACAAGCTAACTTCTAACTAACGTAACAACCGCCGGGCTGACATGAAATTTCTTATCAGAAAGACTGGGGTACAAATTTTGCCTCTGCCCAAGGTCAGAATCAAACTTGTAGGGATCCCAAGCGAAGTGGTGTCGCTATGAATTCCAACCCACAAGCTACAGTAGCATTACCATGAGTTTGAAATACTATCCTCGCTCTTGAAAACTATCGCTTTGTCTCTTTCATTGTGATGCATTTGAAAGAGACAGAGCAATAGTTTACGTTATGTCACTTTTAGATGTCAACTCATGGTAGCGCTACTGAGCATCAAGACCGATACTAATTACTGAGTAGGGAGTGAAAATATTTTTTGGTAATATCAATAAATGCACTGGGTGTATCTACATTTATTTAAATGTTCACACGTGGTTAAAGGAATTTTCCTTCAACCATTCATGGCTACACCCTGAACATGTTTAGAATAGAATAGAATAGAATAGAATAGAATAGAATAGAATAGAAATAATTTATTCAGTACTTGATATACAAATTACAATTAGGTTACAAACATGTCTTAAATCTAATAGGATTGTTTCAAATTAATTAGGTCTAATATCTGACATTAACCATGGGAGGGCCACGTTTTGGCATGAATGGGCCGGCTCGACCGGAGTGATACCACAGCCTCACAGAAGACCGGCGTGAAGCAGCGCTTGCGCTGTGTTTCGCCGATTGAGTGAGGCTACCGGAGGCCCAATTGGGTGGATAGGGGGTTAATGGTTGGCAGCGCATATGTCTCTACAGATGTTACAGGTGTCTACGGCCGCGGTAATCGATTACCATGAGGTGATTCGTCTGCTCGTCTGCCAACTATAAATACATAAAAATAACATCGTTTTTGTATTTTTTTTCAAATAAACCAAAATAGCATTATTGCAAGAACCATCAAATGCTACCCAATTTACATATAAAAATAACCTTCCAACTCTTTATTGATTAGAATCTGAAATATTTCGTCCGCGCTTTTCTTTGCGAAATTTGGGTACGACAAATATAATATGTCTCAGCATCTTGAGATTATAAATATTTGCTTTTTATCATCGGCCCGGGTCCCTGGCTCGGATAAGGGTAGTGTCCAATCTCCGAAGAGTGGGTACGTCTGTTTGTCCAGACTTTATTTGGAGCAATTTTGCTTATCCAAAGCTTTGAAAACGTCTGTAGTTTTTCTATTCTTATATTTATTTATATTTTTTCTTATTTTTTTTTCTTATGTAATATGTGGCAGACGAACAGCTGGATCATCTGATGGTAAGCGATTGCCGCCGCCCATACTCACTCGCTATAGCGCCGCCGCTAACCTTTCAACCCTAGTTCCCCAATCAACTTTAACTGTGGGAGAGCCACGCTTCGGCATGAATGGGCCGGCTCGACCGGAGTGATACCACTGCCTCACAGAAAACCGGCGTGAAGCAGACCCTGTGCTGTGTTTCACCGAGTGAGTGAGGGTACCGTAGGCCCACCCGGGGGGGAAGGTGATAAAGGTTGGCAGCGCACTTGTAACTCTACTGGTGTTGCAGGTGTCCATGAGCGGCGGCATTGCTTACCATCAGGTGATCCGCCTGCTCGTCTGCTACCTATCACATAAAAAAAAAATCAACATTGAGTTCGAAAAATCCGAAACATACTTTTTTTGCTCGAGCCGGTAATCGACCCCGAAACTTCGAAATCACGACACGGTACTTAAACCAAAAGACCAACGTCACAAATAAATTATTAATTTAATAGATTGTTTACCGTTGAATGTGAATATGAAAACTGTGCTGCAAATTTTTGCACATAAATCAATTAAAACATGAACGGACTATCCATTGAAACTAACATTGAAATTTACTTTGCATACAAATAGTTCAACATTTGTGCAAGTTCAATTATTTTCGAAATGGTAATTTACTGACCAAAATAGTAAATTTTCATCATGATTTTCCAAATCTATCAATACACTTTTTTTAGACTGGGGTTTGTTAAAACTATCTGCGCATTTTACAATTTAGCTGCATTCATAAATTACGTCACATAACAAACTACGAGTAAATTAAACTATTAGTAACTATAGTCTTTGTTTAGCTTGACACTTTGCATTTGTGAAACCCGCCCTTTCTTAGTAGGGTGGACTATTTTGCGGAATACGGCGCTTTTAGTTAGCGCATGGTCTACAGCGTAAACTCTTGATCAAAGTATGGGCTACGGCGTAGCTTTTAGGTTGGCGCATGGGCTACGGCGTAGCTTTTAGGTTGGCGCATGGGCTACGGCGTAGCCTCTTGATCGGAGTATGAGCTACGGCGTAGCTTTTAGGTTGGCGCATGGGCTACGGCGTAGCTTTTAGGTTGGCGCATAGGCTACGGCGTAGCCTCTTGATCGGAGTTTGAGCTACGACGTAGCTTTTAGGTTTGCGCATGGGCTACGGCGTAGCTTTTAGGTTGGTGCATGGGCTACGGCGTAGCTTTTAGGTTGGCGCATGCGCTACGGCGTAGCTTTTAGGTTGGCGCATAGGCTACGGCGTAGCCTCTTGATCGGAGTATGAGCTACGGCGTAGCTTTTAGGTTGGCGCATGGGCTACGGCGTAGCTTTTAGGTTGGCGCATGAGGTACGGCGTAGCTTCTTGAACAAAGTATGGAGAACGGCGTAGCTGTTAGGCTAGGTTAGATTAGATCAAATATGATATCTTTATCTTGCTATTTATACTGTGTTAATACTATTAACAACCACTTTAATTTGCTAATTTTTTATTGCTATATTTTTTTGCTCCTTGCTTTATTTACGTATATTTATATGATTTCTACAATTTTACTACATAAATTCCCAGTCAAAGTCTTCATATTATCATATACTTCATAAATAATAATTGTACTTATGTCTAGGTCTAGTTATTTATATTTATTTACGTTGCTTTTGATCTACTTTTACTTATATGTTTTTTTCGTTCTTCTTACATATCTTTGCTTCGATGGACTTTCTTCATCTATCTTTTGCAAGTAAGTTTATAATTTTCTCTGTTTGTATTTCCTGATTTGCTATTTGCTTTATCTTGGATTTTACGTGTGCTTGTACCTGTTGTATTTAAATTATTTTGAATTTATTTATACCTATTAACAACTATATGTTCTTCCATGCATTTTCTTCAAACCTTTTTTTTATTTTGTAAACAAACATTCATGTGATGAACGTTTATATTTGTTCTGTGTCTAAATGTTATTACGTCTAAATGGGCCTCGTTCACCACTTCCGAGTAAGGCGTCAAGTAATTTACTTGTCAATTATAGTGGGTTCGGAGAAAATTGGCCCTGGTATTTGTATTGAAAAAAATATTTAAATTAAACTGGGCCGCGGACCAGGGGCCAAATTTCTCCGAACCCACTATAATTGACAAGTAAATTACTTGACACCTTATTCGGGGGTGGTGAACGAGGCCCTAAGCACTTTAATAAAAATGTGATTATTCTGTTGATTTTGATGGCTTGAACAAAAGCTCATAAGCTTTCGTCAGGTCAATGTATGAGTAAGTATGAGATTTAAAAAGTTACTTGGTCAATCCTATAATAAAGTTCACAGGATATTACTCCAATACACGCCATCTTCTTGCGGGCAAAATCGGCGAAGTTTCTCACTTTAATCCACAAAACACACAATAACCCAAAACCGTAAAAACATTTAAAACTATAATAAAACAGCTCTCACGAAGAAATATAGTGCAATAGAACTCAAGGCACTGCGTGACTTACTGTTAGGGTGGGTATAGACTATAGCGATGACCGTTATTTTGCGCATTTGTAAAAAAGAAGACTTTCTATTAAAATTGGTTTCTGCGCACTCAAGGTCATAACTACACTTTCTTGCTGTAGACTATAACGTAACTGTAGGTATTGTTTGAAAAACAGATAAGTAATCAATAAAAATCGTGTCTAAATGTAAAGATGTTTAACAAATACCAACATTGTACTTACACCTTACGATTTGATCAGGACAGTGAGTAAATCCTCCTCAGCAGCTCCTGTGCTGTGTTTCGCCGAGTGAGTGAGGGTACCGGAGGCCCATCAGGGGGAAGGAGATAAAAGATTAGGAGCGCACTTGTTGCAGGTGATCCGCCTGCTCGTCTGCTACCTATTATATAAAAAAATGCGTTCTGGAGGCGTCGTCATCCAACTTCAATAAATTTTTATTTCTCTGTCTTTTGGTCCATTGTACGTGCTAGTTCTGCTGACTAATTTTATTTTTATTATATTTTATTCATAACATAAAGTCATAATGAAAGTCCAGCTGCACTTATAAGCCCAAAAACACTTAAATTATATTTATTGTGTTTCCGAATCGGCACACGCCATTACGTCAAACATTTTATACGACCGCCAAGCAACCCTAAGTAAAGTTTGCGGGTAAACTCAACCTTACGGAGATTTGTTTGCACTCACAATTTACGTAAAGTAAAAAATATAATCATAAAAGTTTGCCCTTTTAATAGTACAACAGTAGTATACTTAGGGCCGATTTCACCGTTAAAATTGAACGCGATCAATTCACTTGAACTCGGTTTACGCGGTAAACTGAGTTCCGTTCCTTTGTTTTCGCTTGCATTGATCGCGTTTAAGCGTTGATCGCGTTCAATTTCAACGGTGAAATCGGCCCTTAGATTGACAAGTATTTGAGCTTAATGCTCGCCAAGGTGGCTCAGCATCATTATCATCATTTCAGCCAATAGACGTCCACTGCTGGACATAGGCCTCCCCCAATCTTCTCCACACAGTTCGGTCCTGTGCCACCCGCATCCAAGGAACTTCCGCAATCTTTACTAGATCGTCGGTCCTTCTTGTGGGGGGGGGGCCTGCCACGCGACCTCCTTTCTGTACGCGGTCTCCACTCAAGGACCTTTCCACCATTAGCGGCCACGTTTCAATTCCGCATGTCATCACTGGCAATACACATGTATTAAAGACTCGTCTTCAGAGACTGGTAAATGTGCTGAAAATATGCTGCGTAGTTTTCCGAACGCTGCCCAGCTGAGTTGAATTCGCCGATCGACTAAGGATGGTGGAAAATGGCTCACAATAACTAATAATAATAACAATCCTTTGCATTCTGTTATATGCATATTTAACTGTTAGAAAATAACAGTAAAATTTAACCACATTGCCATAAAATGCTCGTACTTATTGAACATCGTAATAATAATATTAATAACTTTGAGTCACGTTTTCAATTACACATTTCTCGTGTAAAGCCGCCCTTGTGAGTTGTAAAATTCCTTCGCCCCAATCACATTTCTTTCATCCTTATTACATTTCTTCTGCGCCGATTACATTTAAATGACTGCGGCTAGCGTACACTTGTGGCCAATGGGAGAGGAGACCTGTTCTAGCTGCGATATGTAAGATCCTCCAACCGATCTGGCTAGAGCGGCCGATCTTAAAGATCAGTCATGTACGCAGGATATTTTATTTTGCTCAAGTGTTTGTGCAAACACACGTGCACTCTTTATTATCTTACCCTAATTTAATGGGACACTAGCGTGACACGACCGAAGAGGGAATGGGTGTAGGCCCACAACCCGTTTTGACGACCCGTTTAGCGTAATGGTTTGAGCGCCGGTTGAGACGTAAGGGTCGCGGGTTCGATTCCCGCACCGACACAAATGTTTGTTGATGAAATAGATATTTGTGTCGGGTCTGGGTGTTTGTGATACCTTCGTTGTTTCTGGTTTCCATAGCACAAGGGAAAACCTTAGTTTGGGACCAGGACAATGTATGTCATGTTGTCTCAATTAATTATTAATTATTACAACGGCTTATCGTGCTTTCCGAGGCATGGGGGTACAAGACAGCCAATTTCCAAACTTCGAGCTGACCTTGATGATTTCTGAACAGAAAAACTCAGGTATAAATCATCATCGTTTCAGCCAATAGACGTCCACTGTTGGATATAGGCCTCCGCCAATGTTCTCCAGACAGATCGGTTCTGTGCCACCCGCATACAAGGGACTCCCACGACCTTCACTAGTTCGTCGGTCCACCTTGTGAAAGGCCTGCCACGGCTGCGAACTCCTGCACGTGGCTTCCATTCAAGGACCTTTTCACCCCAACGAGCATGTGTTCTTCTCGCAATGTGCCCTACTTACGTTTGCGAGGAATTAATACTACTTTTTGCAAGTAGCGATCATAAGTTTGTCAGTGTATTTAAAAATGAATTCTTACTCTACAAAAAATTGTAGGATACCTAGAAAAATACCAACATTCAAAAACTTACAGAGGCTGACGAAGAGCAAAATATTTTTAACATTAAGGGAATCAAATGGAACTTAGTTCAGATCTGAAATTCATGCTGATTTTAAAATAATATTTGGAAAGGAAATGAAAGACTTGTTTTGCGATGGATGGAAAAATTCAGGTGCCTAAGTGCCCTTTAAAAGTGTTGTTGAAATTTTTTATGGTCGAATACATACTTACAAATATGAATTGAAATGGTAGTTTAATGGATAAGAAATTGTCTTTCTCTTATAGAATGCCGTATGTTCAAATCCAAGCAAGCCGCCTCTGTATTTTCAAAACTAGATAATATGCCTGTATTTCTACCATTAATTGGTAATGAAGAAAGATATCTTGAGATTTTTCCTATTGATATTTACGAATTTATAAAGACAAACAGTTATTTAATTTATGAAATTTTCGTTATTATTTATATTCATTAGTAACTGTTTTAAGTACATAATTAATAAGAAATGTTTAAAGGTAAATGTCATTTACCTACCATTTACTAAATGGTCAATTAAATTTTGGTAATAAATCCTTGGTTTTGATATCTCAATGCTTTAAATAGCCAACTCGTTGAAAGATATTCGATAAACAACAGTAAAAACATTGATTGTAAAATTTTGATTTTTCGGTTACCGACCTATTTCTCGGATGCGTCGAAATATAGTTGCAATGTTTCAACTAACTTTTAGTCTCATATCGCAAAACAAATAAACCAATAATTATTCAAAACCTACAAAACTTTACGATAACTAACGATAGCATCACTTACAGTGGTTGCAATTTCTAGCTAAATCATATTTTAGGCTAAAAATTTCGAACAGTTTCTTGGCACACTCTGGTAACAACATTTCTCAACTTTGCTGGCTTCTGGGAAATGTTCGGATAACGGGAACATGAAACTTGGCAATACCTACGGGCAAATAGTTATATTACTTAAACTTGTGGCTGGAAAAATCTTGAGTCGAGAGAAGAGTAATGTGCCAATTTGTTTCTAAAAATATTTAATAACGGGGTCTAAGGCAAACAAATGATACAAAACGTTTATATTAAAGAAAAATCACTGTAAATTTCATTCATTTATCATTCACTACATCACATACATTGGTCTGACTCTGAGATAGGTAGCTCAAGCACCTGAGTTACAGATATCAGAACCAACAGTGGAATTACAAATATATACGTATAATACTTTTCTTTTGTAAATATATACTTATAATACATAGAAAACACCCAGACTGATACGAACAAACATGTTCATGCACACAAATGTTTGTACTGTGCGGGGATTGAACCCGCAACCCTTGGCCCAGACGCAGCATTCACTACCACTGAACCAAACGGGTCGTCATATTGGGTAACGGGTCGTCAAATTGGAACCAATATGCTGTCCTTTTCAATTTTCCGACTGTACAGTCAGCTACAGATCAGGTTACCACACCCTGTCAAATTTTCTCAATTGATGTTCAAAATTGATGATGAATAAAAATCAGCTGTTCCATACAAAAAAGTATTACCAGGCTTTAATTTAATATGGACCAGCTGATTTTGATGATCTAACATGCTAAAGGGGTTATATTCGTGTTACCTATTTTGAGGGCTTTGGAATTAAAAGGACTAAAATTTAACGTTGTATATTACTAGTGGCCCGCCTTCACTTTGTTTCGGGACATTTGATATTTTCGTAGTACTTCGAATATTAACCAATAGATGGCGCTTGGTTTTGATCAGCGGGTTACATTATAAGCCTGTTCTATAGAAGTTATCTCTTTACAAATAGTACAAATGACACCGACTTCCATAAGCGTTTAGTATAACATGACAGGTTTATCATCAGTAGCTTACCGTCAGGAAATATAACACGACCCATTTCAAAATTAGACTGCTTAACATTGAATTCACGTCTGTACGTCATAAGTACATTAGTTAAAAAGGCAAGGGACATTGTGGAATATTGTGGGTGCTAAATAAATCACAATGGGTCCCTTTCTCGAGAGTAGCAACGCAGCGGGTTAATACTATAAACATGTAAATAAGGGCAAGCTGTGCCTTATAGGAGAATGCAAATGGCCTAATGCGGTCCTCCATATAAATGAGAATTTGTACAGAGATACATTGTGGCGCGCGTACGCATGTTATGAGAAATACTAATGCATGGGTTAGGATTTGAAAAACAAGATTGGTATTCTATTTTTAAGCTGGGTTTTGGCATATAGCACAAAATATAAAGGACACAGAAAGGAGACTCAGCCTTAATTTTGAATTTAGAAGAGTTCGTTGACATATGCTAGGGTTGTTGCCCGGCATGAGTATATAAGCGCGCGGCCTCTACCACAGACCTCGACAGTTCGACAATCTTATGTCATAAGTTAGGATTAATGTTGTCGAAAAGGCGTATTTGCCCGTTAGTGCGCATGCGTGAGTACATGACATGTTTTTAGCTCTTAGTGGACAGTCTACTTTCTGTGTCCTTTATATTTTGTGCATATAGTACAACAGTATGTTGTTACGTTTTAACCGCGCTTCGGCATGAACGGCTCTACCAGAGTGATCCACGACCATACAGAAGATCGGCGTGAAGCAGCGCTGCATTGTGTTTCGTTGAGTGAGTGAGGGTATAGTAGAGGTCAAAAATATGTTTACACTTTAGGACCTTGTCACAATACATATTTATAAGAAAGTGGAAGTCGTTTTCTTATACATATGTACTGTGAGAAGGTCCTAAAGTGTAAACATATTTTTGACCTCGACTGTACCAGTGGCCCGATTGTGGGGAATTGGGTCATAGGTTGGCAGCGTACTTGTTACTCTACTTGTGTTGCAGCCGTCTACAGGCGGCGGCAATAACTTACCATCAGGTGATCAATCTGCCTATCACTTTTTTGTCCCTAGACTAAACTTGGGTTCCATCCATACCACCTGGATGGTTGGCAATCCTCTACCGTGCGCTTTACACGACACTTTCTGCCGGGCACCTCCTCATTGTGGAATCAACTTCCCGCAGCGGTATTTCCGAACCGGTACGACATCCAAATTTTCAAGAAACGAGCCTATACCTTCCTAAAGGGCCGGCAACGCATCCGCACTCCTTCTGGTGTAGCTGATGTCCATGGGTGGCGGTGTTCACTTACCATCAGGTGACCCGCTTGCTCGTTTTGCCTTCCTATACTATAAAAAAAAAGACTAGGAAACTAGAGGAAACTAACCAAACAGTGGATCCGGTTTTTTTGGCCACACTTGCATTACAATAGTAATAAAACGAGCCATTCCTGCGAAGGTTTTACGAGTGTTAAGCGTTCTCTCTGCTGAAACCTTAATGAAGGCCTTTAATTGTTCATTAAAAACGCAATTTGTGTTTTATATTTAGAAAAAAGTCATGCATAAAACCAAGTAGTTTTATGACCTCAATCATACAAATTCGTAGCAAACTAATTCTTAATACCTACTTATTATTTTGTTTTGAAATTCATAAACGGTATGATGTAATTCCTTCTTGGCCTTTCTCTTTCCCTTCTTTCTAAAAATAAAAGGTATAGTTGAGTAATAATGTAGGAATTTTCTTCAACTATACTATTACTAGTGGCCCGCCCTCACTTCGCTTCGGGACCGTAATTCAGAAATGAACCAATAGATGGCGCTGTGCTAAATTACATCGCGCAAGCGTTTCGTGTTTTCGGTTTACTTATAAGCCTTGCCGTTGGCTATAGAAGTTATCTCTTTATAAATAGTATAGATTATTTCACTGGCCGGATGGCGCATTTGGTAGTGACCCTGCCTCATACGCCAAAGGTCGTGGATTCGATCCCCACCCTGGGCAAACATTCGTGTGATGAACACTTGTGTCTGTTCAGTGTTTGGGTGTTACTTATGTATGTATTTAAGTATTGTATTTGTGATACCTCTGTTGTCTGATATCTGTAACATAAGTACGTAAGCTACTATAGAGTCCCCCTATGCCCCTAGCTGCTACAACTATATGCTGAGCGGAGACCATTTTGGTGCTTATCGGACTGTATTTAAGTTTATCCTTAGATTTAAGTACATAATTTAATATTTTCAATGTACTCATAGATATAAGTTTAAGTAGGTACCAAATAAACGTTTTTTCTTTCTTTCTTCTTTTTCAGAGTCAGGTTAATGTATGAGATGTTGTTTGCATTTATACTTATTATTATGTTGTAATCAAAAACTGGGTGACGTATATTCACGCGTGATCGCGCCCGTCACGCGTGTATTCATGTCACGCGGGCGCCCATGCGTGAACTTGCCGCGATCCCGCAGCGAGGTGAAAAACGGATCAAAGCACGATGGGATCACGTAGCTAACATTGATTGGTGCATGCCGTTTGAGGGAGCAATATGGGAATATTTTATGAGCGTGACGGCAATACATTGGTGAACGATGATAACTGAATAGATTAAGAGCGATGGGAGCTCAGGGGATACGAACGCGCTTTTAATGCGAGGTGTCCAATAAATAAATAATAAAAAATAATAAATAAAATCTTTATTCACATAATGCTAAGATTACAATAATAGTGGCTGGAGTCTCCTTTTCAGCTTATAAGAAGCTTGTGCCATTCACACTTTAAGACATTCTTATGTACAACATAATATTCTAACGTTTACATAACTTGAAAACTTATACCAAATTCTAAAAGTAGCGATACAAAGATTTTAATAATAACCGTAGAATGCACCGCGTTTGTGTGTGTGTGTGTGTGTGTGGTGTGCGTGTGTGTATGCGCGTGTGGGCGGGTGGAGTTGTGTGTACGTATATGTAGATGAAAAACAAACCAATTTAGTGTACATGCATGCCCCTCTGGATTTTTTAATCTTTATGCGTATTTAGACCATTAGTTCGATAGTGAAGAAACCTGTATGTAACGGATAGTTTCTCAAACATGTAACATTATTTAAGTTGGTCTGGTCAAACCTCTTAATGTCAAATGGCAGTCGGTTCACTATAATTACCAGAGAAAGCGACTGCTTCAATGCAACTGGGAATAAAACGCAAAGATAAGACAATAGCTGAATAGGTTCATCCATTTGATGTAATCGAATAAATAGTGATTTCGTAATTGGGTAGAGAAATGAAAACTAAACATTTTTTTACTCTTTCACGAATTCATTATGCAGACCTTTTATTCAATAAGTAGTGACTTTTATTCACTCGTATCACGTATTATTATCACGCAGGCGTCTTTCCATGAACCTAGAACGATCCCGCATTGAGGTGAAAAATGGGTCAAAGCAAGATTGGATCACGTAGTTAAGGTAACTGTCCAAACCGTATAGATGAAAAATAGAAACGTCTGGTGCTAAGAACCTTTTGCATTGGTAATAAAAAGCAGAATTGCATGTTAGACTTAATCTTCTGATTCTTAACTTCATGGGTACGGTGTTTGGATAATTCGTACGTTTGTATTAACACCGGGTAATTTAGGCAGAATAATAATCAGTTACCGATATGATCGCATTACTCCTTATCTAAAATTGCAAGGTTTAGTTGGAATCCATGTAATTTTGCATTACAAATGAAAGCTACATAAATACAGGATGGTTTGGCAAACTGCCAAGTCGCCGGTCAGACGGCTAACAATCAGGAGGTACATCAGCAGTTGGCAAACAATTGTTTTGTTCAATGATAAATCGTTTTATGTACTTTTGGGTGAACATTTTATGCATTATGATAATATTATTCTTGTACCACTACCACTTAGGTACAGATATGCCAAATTATCTTTGGACTAGTACAGCTGGCGGCACGAAAGTATAGTGTTGACCGTTATTTTACACACTTGTAAAAAAGAAGACTTTCTATAAAAATTGGTTTCTGCGCACTCAAGGTCATAACTGCTGTTTCGTGCCGTAGACTATACCCTGCGCTTCAAAGCGATAGCTGTAGTCGTGACTTCAAATGAACGAGTACTAGGTACCTATTACTTTACTGACCCTAGAATACACTTTTTTTTAAATTTGATGACGTGATTCTCAATCTTAGGTTCTAGATAGTACTAGTCCACACAGATTCCGTAGGTGGATAAAACGCTAAACACCGGGGTTTACTTAATCGAAATGTTCGTGGAAGCCCAGGAATGGTTTGAAAGATAAGGTAAACTGCGTTAAGGAGTACGCAGGGTCAGCTAGTTGTAAATAAAAAAAAACATAATCAGTACTCGGCAAACGTAGTGTCGGACGCCCTGCTACAAGATGGGATGACGACATTCGAAGGCTGGCTGGAGTGAGCTGGATGAGAGTGGCTGAAAATCGGGAGCGGTGGCGTGCATTGGGGGAGACCTATGTCCAGCAGTGGACGAGCGTGGGTTGCTGATGATAATCAGTGAGTCTGTCGACAAAACTATGTATCGTCTGCGGTTTTCCGAATACAACCCCTAAAATATATTCTATTAATTTTTAAAAGGTCGGCAGCAATATATTGTGACTCCTGTAGTGATGTGATGATGGACACCCGTCCATAGGCGGCGGTAATCGCTTACCATCAGATGATCCATCTGTTCGTCTGCCCCATACAGGGTGTATCTGTGGACATTTACATCCCTTTAACCACGTGTTCTACCAACCATTCTGAACAACATTTGTTCTATGACTTTTGAGAATTCGCATAAAAAATTTTAATCTTTCCATGCAAAGTCAGTCACGCGTGACTTGGTCATTTTGTATGGGGAGTCGAAAATTTTTTCGAAGAATTTAGAAAAGTTGTTGAACAAATGTTGTTCAGAATGGTTGATAGAACAAGTAGTTAAAGGGATGTAAATGTTTACAGATACACCCTGTATAATAAACACACATTACATACAACAACAACGTATACTTCGCATCGCAGCAGCATTTCATTCGGCTGCGACGAGCGCGGCCTCCGGAGTGGTCGGCTAATGAGCGCATTCACTCTATCGCGTGCTCGTTAAACGCTACCAAGATATTCTGTGAACGCGTATTTGAGTATTATACATACTACTTTTTTATTATTTATTCCTTACTACGGACCCCCGCCGCGTTCGTCCCGCGTGGAAAAAGTAACTTTTTACCCCCGCTTTTAACCCCTTACAACCCGGATTTTTCGCAAATAAAAAGTAGCCTTGTTCTTTCTCAGGGTCTAATCACTGTATACCAAATTTCATTTAAATCCGTTCAGTAGTTTTGGCGTGAAAGAGTAACAGATAGCGCGACAGACGGACAGACAATCAGAGATAGTTACTTTCGCATTTCTACTCAGTATGGATAAAGGATAATAGGTAACACGAACTGTAAAAATCTTTTTAAGATTTGAAAAGCTCCTAGATAATGTCGTTTAGCCGGCGATATCACTATCGACATTAAAGGTCCGATTTTAACTGTTATTTTTTTAATACTGCCGTGACGTCATGTTAAATATATGTTATAACCTACTGCCCAAAAATTTTTAGTGCATCTTTGATTTCTTACTTTGAAGATTCAAATATGAATGTAGATATAGGAGTGTATGAGACTGCACATAATTTTGAATAATAACACTTGCGAATACCATCAAAACTCGCTTTTTTTTTTAAATTACGCGCGTATTTTAATAACCGTCATATATTATGACAGTGACTCAACTACTCTTTTTTGTTGGATAAAAATCAAAATTTTCTTCCACAGACGATGACCAACCTGTGAACCCTGGAAATGAAGTCAACCACCTGGCCACTTTGCCTGAAGAAGAGGCCGTGGTGGCCATGATGGGACTACCCAGGTCGGGGGAGATCACCAGGGCACAGCTGAGAGTGAAAGAGAGCAAAGAGTTTAAGGTTTGTTATCTTTTTCATCAACCAACCAACGATCGATTTCGCCAACCATTCCACCAACCAACCATCGATTTTCATCGACAACATTCGTTGGCCGGACAAAATCGAACGCCTAGAACATCACTAGGCGTAACACATTCCTAAACTCTGATTATTAATCATGTGGAGTAAACTAACAGATGTCAATGTATCATCCCCATACATTATCACTCAATTTGACAGATGCAAAATGTTAAAATATAGTATAGCTGGAGGCACGAAAGTATAGTGTTGACCGTTATTTTGCACACTTGTAAAAAAGAAGACTTTCTATAAAAATTGGTTTCTGCGCACTCAAGGTCATAACTGTTGTTTTGTGCCGTAGACTATACCCTGCGCTTCAAACGATAGCTGTAGTCGTGACTTCGAATGAACGAGAACTAGGTACCTATTACTTTACTGATCCGAGAACACACTTTTTTTTAATTTGATGACGTGATTCTCAATCGTAGGTTCTAGATAGTACCTAGTCCACACAGATTCCGTAGGTGGATAAAACGTTAAACACGGGGTTTAATTGAAATGTTCGTGGATGCCAAGGAAAGGTTTGAAAGATAAGGTAAACTGCGTTATGGAGTACGCAGGGTCAGCTAGTTGTAAAAAAAAAAACATAATCAGTATTGGGCAAACGTAGTGTTGGAGCCCTGCTACAAGATGGGATGACGACATTCGAAGGCTGGCTGGAGTGGCTAGATGAGAGTGGGGAAAATTGGGAGCGGTGGCGTGCATTCGGGGAGACCTATGTCCAGCAGGGACGAGCGTGGGTTGCTGATGATAATCAGTGAGGCTGTCGACAAAACTATGTATCGTCTGCGGTTTTCCGAATACGACCCCTAAAAGATATTGTATTAATTTTTAAAGGTCGGCAGCACATATTTTGTGACTCCTGTAGTGATGTGATGATGGACACCCGTCCATGGGCGGCGGTAATCGCTTACCATCAGATGATCCGTCTGTTCGTCTGCCCCATACAGGGTGTATCTGTGAACATTTACATCCCTTTAACCACGTGTTCTACCAACCATTCTGAACAACATTTGTTCTATGATTTTGAAAATTTGCATAAAACAATTTTCATCTTTCCATACACAAGTCAGTCACGTGACTTGGTCATTTTGTATGAGGAGTCGAAAATTTTTCAAGAATGTAGAAAAAGTTGTTGAACAACATAAGTGGTTCAGAATGGTTGATAGAAACGTAGTTAAAGAGATGTAAATGTTTACAGATACACCCTGTATAATAAACACACATTACATACAACAACAACGTATACTTCGCATCGCAGCAGCATTTCATTCGGCTGCGACGAGCGCGGCCTCCGGAGTGGTCGGCTAATGAGCGCATTCACTCTATCGCGTGCTCGTTAAACGCTACCAAGATATTCTGTGAACGCGTATTTGAGTATTATACATACTACTTTTTATTATTTATACCTTACCTATACAATAGGTAACACGAATAAAAATCTTTTTAAGATTTGAAAAGCTCCTAGAAATATTAAAGTAGGTATAAAAACAAAAATAAAGTCGTTTAGCCGGCGATATCAATATCGACATATAAAGGTCCGATTTTAACATTTTGCTGTTATTTTTTTTAATACTGCCGTGACGTCAAGTTATCTAAGTTATCTGCCCAAACATTTTTAGTGCATCTTTGATTTCTTACTTTGAAGATTCAAATAAGTAGAAGATTCAAATAAGTAGAGTAGCTTTATTGCTTTCCGAGTTACATACTTAGACTAGCAAAGAATTAGGTACATACATTTATGAAATTAATATCTAATTATTGTCTTAGTACAATTGTTGAAGTAAGCAGGGGATCCCAAACTAGGCACAGCCTGTATCTTGGATAGGAGTATGAATGTAGATATAGGAGTGTATGAGACACATAATTTGAATAAGTAATAACACTTGCGAATACCATCAAAACTTTTTTTTTAATTACGCGCGTATTTTAATAACCGTCATATATTATGACAGTAACTCAACTATTCTTTTTTGTTGGATAAAAAATAAAATTTTCTTCCACAGACGATGACCAACCTGTGAACCCTGGAAACGAAGTCAACCACCTGGCCACTTTGCCTGAGGAAGAGGCCGTGGTGGCCATGATGGGACTGCCCAGATCGGGGAGATCACAGGGCACAGCTGAGAGTGAGGAAGAGAGCAAAGAGTTCTAGGTTTTGTTATCTTTTTCATCACACAACCAACGATCGATTTCCACCAACCAACCATCGATGTTTTCATCGACAACATTCTTTGGCCGGACAAAATCGAATGCCTAGAACATCACTAGGCGTAATACATCCCTAAACTCTGATTATTAATCATGTAGAGTAAACTAAAAGATGTCAATGTGTCATCCCTATACATTATCACTCAATTTGACAGATGCAAAATATTAAAATATATAGTAACTTGACATTTGCATCTGTTACCAGTTTACTCCACACTTTAATAACTGTGCAATAAGATTTCAAATTGCGTTTCATTTTTATTGAAATCATAATCATAAACTTTTCTTGCATAAGTACTTACATAGTATTTTACAGATGTGCATAATATAAGTGTCCACAAAATTTGTCACTTTAATTAGCATACAAATCTCAACTAGTATGTAATTATTGTAAAATAAAAATAAAATTTAAATGGTAAAGTTATTTTTTTTCGAAAGCCGGAGCCAACCTAACGATAATAACACATTACTGATATATTTCTTTTGCAGAACACAGTAGACAAATTAGTACAAAGAGCCAATGCTTCAATAATAATAGGAACTTCATCATGGAAGGAGCAGTTCACAGAAGCATTGACAGCAAGCTCAGGTAACTTTAGGGCATGAGTCATTGAAGAATTTCATTGGATTTCGCTCTTATGTCGTGATAGATAAGGTTCAAAATCTGGTGGGAACTATTTTCCCTGCGCCCGATTAAGGGTAAACCAAGTGTACAACTTACAAACTAAAGGTTCCAACTTACTCACTTTATCTGCTAAATTTATAGAACTAAAAATGTTAAGTTTAGGTAAATTTAACTGTGGAGGAGCCACGCTTCGGCATGAATGGCCAAGCCGACCGGAGTGATACCGCGGCCTCACAGAAGACCGGCGTAAAGCAGCGCCTGTGCTGGGTTTCATCGAATGAGTGAGGGTACCGGAAAGCCAAATGGGGGTAAATGACCTTACAGGTTGGCAGCGCACTTATGACTCTACTGGCGTTGCAGGTGTCTATGGTTTAAGTATTCTATTTTGTGTTTCCCTTGTTGTCTGATATCTGTAACACAAGAGCTTGAGATACCTACTTAATAAGGAGTCAGGTCAATGTATGAGAGAGATGTTGTGTGTGTGATTAATAGTTATTTCGTTTGCAGGTTCAGACGACCCTGACGAACCCCCTTCATTATCTGACTACGTGCTACACGTAGTCACTCTCTTCTGGAAGATCATCTTTGCATTTGTGCCTCCCACGGGTAAGTTAGAAAACTACCTACTAATTGTTTAAGTTAAGATTGGGACGGACGTCCAGTAGAAAGACCAACTGTTGGACCGAAGATATTATGGTTGTTCAAGTGAGTAAAACATTAGTCACAAGATTAAATTGTACTTATACACCCCTATATAGGTAGGGGGAGTCCGGGACTAGTTGAACCCCTTTTACACTATGATTAATATTTTTTGTATATATTGCGTTATGCTCTTTATTTAACGGATGAATGAACGGCTTAGGGAAACAGGCACACTTTAATATAAAAAAGTTTTGAAAAGTTAAATAGTTAAAATTGTAATTAACTTTTTTTTAAAAAGTGGAAAGTGGTTTAACTATCCCTAACCTATGGGATAGTTGATCAGAGGGGGTGGGGATATATGACCATAGATAGGAGATTTGACCACACCTTCTTTTTGAAGGATAACAATTATAAAATACCCTTTTAAAATTAAAATAGAATTTATTGACTATAATCACCATCAAAAGTTTACATATTAAGCAACTAAACAATACAAAAACATATAAACGAAATGCACAAAAGTTATTCCTTATGTTACAAATAGTATAAGTAAAATAGATCAACAAACCACTGTACATACACATTAACATAATAATCACGCAACAAAATGACAAAAGTTTCTATATCATAGTATCCCTACACCAACCTGGGTTCAAGTATCCCACACCCTACCCGTAGCAAATTTATTTATGATATCTTAAAATCGACACTTCACAAGAATATACCACTGTACAAATATTCAACACGTTAATCACACAATACAATAACAATGGTTTACTAGATCGTACCTTCATTAATAGTAAAGTAATGATGAAAAACGTAAAGTTAAAAACATTTATCCCGGCACGCAGAAATCACCTTGTTGCCACTAGCAGTCGCGTGTCTCTGTTTTTCCCAAGATGGCTACTTGCACGTGTTTGGTCGGCGAACGGCAACCGTGAACACGTCTTTGACCGTCGCTGGCGCGAATATTCACGTTTATATTTGAAGTGGCTCAAGTATCCCATATGAGCAAGTATCCGGACTCCCCTACATACATCCATCCGGAACGATTTGTAGCCACATTTGTTGTATGAATTTTGGAAAATTGCACAAAATATTTTCAACTTTCCTTATGGAGTCGATATCTTAAATGTTTGGAACTTTGGGCAATCACTTTGGACATACAGGTATACATACCTGATACATCTCATGTTAAGAGAAAACTATCAAGAAAATATTACAGACTAGCTTTTGCCCGCGACTTCGTTCGCGTGGACTTTAGGTTTTACGACCTCACATTAGAAACCTCAAAAATTGTAGCCTATGTGTTATTCTGATGTATAAGCTATTATTGTGGTAAAGTTTCATTAAATCCATTCAGTAGTTTTTACGTGAAAGAGTAACAAACATCCATACATCCATACTTACAAAGGAGTCCGGCGAAGTTCTATGTATTTTCAGTCTGCGGTTTAGAGGTCCCGTGCCTAGAAAAAAATTTATGATACTTAAAGAAGAACACTCAACTAAGAAAAAAGGAAATTGTTGCCACTTTTCTAAAGATGGGATTATAAAGGTATAGGGCCGACAAAGTATAGTCGTTCAAGGGTCATACATAATGTTTTCGGCAAATGTCGGAAAATCGTATTTTCCTCACAAGTGTCAGTGACTCAGTGTTGATTGACATTTTCCCATAGAAGAAAAAATATCGTACAACGCCCCCCCTGTCAATGTTACTGAGTGGCCTTCAGTAGCGCTACCATGAGTTGACATCGAAAACTGACATAACGTAAACTATTGCTCTGTCTCTTTCAAATGCATCATAATGAAAGAGACAAAGCGATAGTTTTCGGTAGCGAGGATAGTATTTCTGAGTATTTCAAACTTGCACTCGCACTACTAGATTTTGTGCTACTAGCGCACTTGTGACTCAACTGGTGTTGCAGGTGTCTATGGGTGGCGGCAATCGCTTACCATCAGGTGATCTGTCTGCTCATCTGCTACCAATCGCATAAAAATAAAAAAAAAACATGGTAGTGCTACTGATGCTTAACGTACTATAAATGGCACTCGATAAATCGATTAATGATCCTATGAATGATGACTATGAATTTGTAAGCACGAGTATGAACTCGTGTTTACAAATTCATAGTCCGTCAGGCGCGCCTACCTTACATGTGTACTCAACGATTATTTATAAGTACATAATGTTGCATTGCATGTTTACATCAGCGTTATAAAGGTATGGTAAAACAAACTTCGGATGTGTAGGTATGACGTCATTTAATCAATTAAGTACATAACAAATTGTCTAAAAAGGCTGCAGGAGGTACTATATTACCCCGTCGACTTTGCAAACCCCATATACCATAATATGCTCATGGTATGCGAACAGCAACCAACTGTCGCTTACCTGCAACACAATAACATTATTACCCTAAAATAGCTTGTCGTCCTTGAATTGCTCTATCTACGTATGTACTATGTATGTATAGTATGACCTGCTGCCCGAATATCGAGATTTTATTCTGGCCCTTAAAACATATGGGTCAATACTATTAAATGCAGAGAGTATTCACTATTGGCTTCTTCTTTCCATCGTCTCTGCACTTTCTTCGGATAAACGGTGTCGTCTTTTTCGATCAAGCAAGACGCAAAGAACAATGGACACATCGAAGCGGCATTATACTAAATAAACCAAATCACTTGGAAATCAAATCCAGGGAAATGCTGTTGTCTAGGTTGAATAAATAAACTCAAAAGTCCAGCGAAAACGTAAATGAATAGATCACACATTTAAACAATTTAAAAAGATGTCAAATATCATAAACTATCAAAATGACATTATGATTGACTCAACGTTTCGTTTTTCCTCTGTGATGTGAGTTTTGTTCACTGAATTGTTTGGAAATTGAAAATAATTTAACTTTTTATTCCATGCTTTCAAAAATATACTTATAATAAGATAAAATAAACATTTTGTTGCTTAGTTTAATTAGTATGTTTCCAAATATGTATGGTTTCGGAAAACATGAAGACTGCTCTCGCCGGTCTTCTTTCGCCTTTATATATAAACAAACAACAAAAAAAAAATGCATTTGTGATGTTTTAATACTGGATGAGCGTTGGAAAAAATATTTGATATTTTTTTTCTTTACTAGATATTGGCGGAGGCTACGTCTGCTTCGTGGTTTCCATAATCTGCATAGGCCTGGTGACAGCCGTCATCGGTGATGTGGCCTCGCACTTCGGCTGTACCCTCGGCATCAAGGACTCTGTCACCGCCATTGTATTCGTTGCTCTGGGAACTAGCATACCGGGTAAGGATATATCTTTCAATTAAATAGTGCCAGCTACAAAAAAACTAATATTATTGGCAAAAGATAGCCTCCCACAGAGTACTCTTCAAGCGGGAATTTTCCAAACGCTTTCAGTAGCTCTGTACCTTGTGGTTTGAGATTATGTGATCGAACCTTTTATAAATAAATGCGCCAGGCAATCATGACGATACTAACCGGGGGCGTCAATCCAGAGCACTCTGACCCAAGTAAACTTAGAAAATTTAAGTAATTTTCTAAAATGCACGGGACCGTAGCGAGTCGAAACCACGGAGCCATTTCGTGCTTCGGGGCGACACTCTTGACTCTTTGCGCCATCGAAGCCGTTTTATAGAGGACATCTGTTTTTTGTGCATTTTTTTTGAGTCTTAAAAGTCAACCATTGGCTGCGCTCACAATTTTCTTCCCCGAGCAGATACCTTTGCCAGCAAAGTGGCAGCCATCCAGGACAAGTACGCCGACGCATCTGTCGGCAACGTGACCGGCTCCAACGCCGTCAACGTGTTCCTTGGCATCGGCGTCGCGTGGACGGTGGCTGCCGGTGGTGCACTGGACCAGGGGCGAGAAGTTCCTCGTGGATCCGGGGAAGTGAGTTGACTATGTTGATGACATTTTCACGAAACACTACTTATTATGTGCAGTAGGCTTTCGAAGAGAGAAACATGCATCGAAAATTTTTATCCGGACAAAAAAAGGAGCCTTCTTATTCGTAATCCGACATTTCCAAATACAACAGTAGGCTCTCGAAGAGTTCTAAAAACATGCAACAAAATTCTAGTTGGATAATTTTATACTAAGGCTGCCAACGAGGAAGTAGGTCAAGCGTATTGGTAAGTAATCACCACCACCCATGAGCATCTCCGAGGATTAGAGAGGGAGCCGATGCGTTGCCGGTTTTTTAGAAAGGAGTATGGTCTTCTCTAGAAGATCCCTAAATTGTAGTCGTCGGTTGTTTTTTATGATATATTTGTTGCCTAGTAGACCTTTCGATGCAACAGTGGCTGACGCTACGACATCCAGATAGTGGATTCGTCGAACTATTCGTTGTCTCCCAAAGTCGCCTATGAAATGTGCACAGTGGGTGGAATGGTTACAACAAACTGTTTTTCAATTCATTGTACTTTTTCTCAAACTTTTTTTTAAATAATTGTTTTCATCATTCAAATGCCCTTTAGAAATTCCTAAGATGGTTTAATAGCACGATCTAATGCTTCGTATAGTTCATCGTGCCGTTAAAAGTAATCATTACCAAATCTCTAACACCCATTTTCTTCCACAGCCTCGCCTTTAGCGTCACCATGTTCTGCAGCGAAGCCACCCTCGTGGTCCTCGTGCTGGTCCTCAGGAGGCGCAAGTCCATCGGCGGCGAACTCGGGGGACCTCGCACCGCCAAGATTATTACTTCCATCTTCTTCTTCTCTCTTTGGTTATTCTACCTTACTGTGTCCAGCTTGGAAGCTTATGACGTCATTGAAGGGTTCTAATTCTGTCGATGCTCAAGTTTTTTTGAGTGGATTGTGATCACGTAAGTAATGTCTGTTTCATAAATTTGTCTAATAACAAAACACTATCAACGTCATTTTTCGTTTTAACTCTTCCTTCACTTGAAATGTAACTTTGTGTACGTACATTTTTAAAAAGGGCTCTGAACAGATACTTTAATTTTAAATAGGATTCTGTTTCTTTATTTTTCTTAAAAAGGATTCGGATTCTTACAACATAATAAAACATTTCATTTTATCTTATACGAGTATACTGTTTCTGCTTGTTTTAATCGTGATAATTACATTATTCTCATAATTATGAGACGATGTGTACCTACTTGCGTGATTATAACTGCTATATCGGCGAGATCGTTCGCAATGAGCTTGGTTTCATCAGTTTCCAATTATTTTTACTACAAAATCGTCAGAGATTTTACAATATATTTTGTAAGAATGCTTAGCTTGACAGGTGGTTATGCAATAATAATAATATCGCCATTAGGAACTTTTAGGTTAATGATTTGATCAACAAAATATTTTTATTGTGCACTTGCTACTAAAGTGTTGTAATTAAAAATAAAATGGACATAGTTTTGCAAACAAGAACAAACATTAATTTCCGAATAAATCGAGTTACATATTTTAATAGACCACTACGTTTTCTACTAAAGGTTTAAATATCTTGTCAGTAACTTTTTGTGGGTTGGTTCTAGTTTGCATAACTATGCCTTATATGCCTTGACAATAACCTTATTTATCCAACTTGTGCTGTTCTTCATTTTAAAATACGTTTTCTTTATTAACATACATATTATTTTGCTATGATATAGTTTTATTTGATATATTTTGGATCAATATTTTCATTGCTTTTTCTTTTTATTTGCAACACTTTAGCATTCTAAGTTAGCAATATATAAAGAATTATAGAAACAAATATCATAGATGTAGTAACAATGATTTTAAAAACCTAAATGTGAACTTTTTATTTGAAAATTGTTTATTTACGGCTGATGATTTAATTTAAAATATGCATCCTCTTCGATTAATAATAACGTTTTATCGTAATGAAGTAACTGCAATTGGATTATTCAACTCTTAATATTTAAAACTATTGAAAATTCGAAATGATTGCACACAAATAACGAGCACAAAGCGGAAAAACTTCGAAAAATCTTTAGAGAAGATTCTATGAAAGTTAACAAAGTCGTCAACCTAAACAAATGTATTTGAAATGTTACAAAATTGTTTTTACCTACTTACCAATAAATGTAAGATCCATAATGAGTAGATTTACCATTAGAGTTTAGTCGAATTTTGCATAAAAAATGTTATTAGCTTCTTTATGGATGGCGTTTTATTTATTAATTCTTACAATATCCACAACTCTGAAATAATAATATTGAAACTATAGCCTCATCTGTAGTAGGACATAATCTTCTGCATGACTTTTCCAATTTTTTTTATTATAATCTCAATGTCCTTTTCATAAACTTCCATCCCTTTGTGCTCTAGACTTTGTGATCTAACTTCTCATGAATTAAAAAACTAAGTCGATATGGTGTGCTCAAATGTACAGATTTAGAAATTCTTCAACTCCCTTCTTCCTCTAGCTCTTTCTCTATTTAATATAATCTATAACTGATAATAATCGTTAAATGTAGCCTTGAAGGCTGTGGTAAAAACCTAAAGTTAGGGTAAGTGATCGTCTAGAAATATGGGTTCCGTAGAACGTTCTAGAATCGGTACAAGAAGCTATTAGTATTCGTATGTTTAATAAGGATAAATATGAAAGTATTAAAAATGACAAGTCTAATAACGAATCGCGAGTTTGATTTTAAGTAGTCGAGTTATACTGTCAAGGGTGCTTGCACCGTAATTTTATCATTCATTAATAAATTGGGTCTCTTGTCTCAAGTTTTAAACTTACAAGTACCTAAACTACTATTTTAAGGCAGTTATGTAGATCATTTTGAATATTTGTTTTTCTATTAGTCTAATTAGCAAGCAGTTTGCTTTTAACTTCACTGTTTTTAAAATCATTCTCATTATCTCTCGATCAAAATTGTGACGATAGCTGTAAAACATAGAGTTTGAAATGCAATATCGCTGGGTAATTGGAATGGCATGTAAATTACAATGAGTGTAAAAGTTTTACAACCCAGCGTGTGGCGTGTATGTTCTTTCATCAAAAGATTGGAAAGATTTTTGACACGCGTCCTAATTCTCGTTATAGCAACCGGTTTCATTGGGTGAGCATTTGCTCTTGATTGTTGTGAATGTCTGTGGTTGGTATTTTGTGAGGCGTAACAATGACTAATTACTAACTTTTGCCATTTTGAAATAGTATAAGTAAACATTATCAATTGGCAGTTTTATTTAGCTACCTAGTACGTGATGCCAAGTTGACGAAAACTGCATGCCTTATTCTGTATTTAATTCTTGTTCACAAAAAAAACATTTTAGTCTAAAGTATTTGGCTTGAAATCAACACAAAAGATCAAAAGCAGACTTCCCTATGTTTCATCATCATTACATTTCAGTCAATAGACGTCCACTGCTGAACATAGGCCTCCCCCAATGTTCTCCACACAGATCGGTCCTGTGCCACACGAATCTAAGGAATTTCAGCGTCGTTTGTCGTTGTCGCAGTCTTTAAAATAAGTGTCATTACTTTTAAGTGACAATTAAAGTTAGTGAATGACTCTAATAAGTGCGGCAGTTAAGCATATTACTTTAGGCAGTGCTTCTGATTTTATAAAGTAATCAAAACTAAATCCGATTCAAGCTAAACCTCCAATCCTACAACTCAGTTTACGTTGAGAGAATTATAAAAATGTTCGCTGAAAACTTGGTGTGAAAGTGGGTGTCGCTCGGAACACTGGCGGAGCGTTTTGAACGTTTTAATTAAACCGGAGGCGAGGTGAGACTGTCCATAATTAAGAGCGGCTCATTAGACCGCCGAGTGAGACCGTCACGACACTTCATAATATTTTCGAACACTCCACTAAGTGGGGCTTTGTGGCAAAGTGTTTTTCGGGAACAAAAATTGTAAAAGTGAGCGATGGTGCGAGCTTTAGGCCCATTGTCCACGTACCCGCACGTCATACGCACGCTTTTGTCAATTGATAATTATTTAGTGGCAGTGCAAATATCGAAAGTATTCGAAGATGCACAAGCCGGGCGTAGCAGACGACGCTGTGCAAGTAACAGTAAGACGTGCTATAATGTACTTATATTTAAATATCCGTTTAGTCCCGTTTATATCAAGTAATTGACGGTTGCAAGTCGAATGCTTGGATCTTTTCGTAGAAACGATGAAGTTTGAGTCCACGACGCGGCAACGTCGTGACAGCTACTCGCGTCGCTTTGTCGTCATGCGCACGGCAACATGTCACCACTCGACCGACACTTAAAAGAAAACTGAGACGTTTTGTACCGTGACTAACTACTGTAGCGTGGACATTATTAAGCAAAATACGCCTGTCTTCATTTGTAGGTTATATCTTAAAAAAGACGACTTTGTGGACAGTAGACCTTAGGTTCGTTTTTGTTGAGCTTAGCTTTCTAAACACAAGTTCGTTTATTCCAATTTTTTGAATAGGTACGTTCTCAATACTAAATAATTTATTGCGTTCCATAAGGTACAATAAATCGGGTTCTGCCTTGGCGGGAGGGGAAAACATCGTGAAGAAACCTGTTAGTTTCTCAAAAGTTGATTCTAAACATTTAGACGGTTTTTTTGTGCGATTGTGGTCGCTTCCTTATTGTGTCTATACTCACTAAATTCAAGTCGACGGGGCAAGTCTGCCTCGGTCTTTAAAGCAACAGTTTCGGACGTAATTGGGAATTATACGCTAAGACGACGTTTCATTTCGATATTTGGGAACTCGAGCCGATTTTGATAAATTAATTTGAAAATTACTCCTCAATATTTTCTTTTGTTCGAAAAATGTTATTTTCAAAAACATTCCGTAACTTTCGTTGAAAAACGTAAAATTCGACATGGAAAAAATTGACCAAATATTTTCCTTGCAAATAAAACGTTTAATATTCAGTGTTCATTTCACTGAAATGTATTCAAATATTCATATAACAAGCGTTGTTTGGTAAGTCAACAAGTGTTGTCTATTTTGTTTGGGGCAGAGAAAAATATGAGCCAAGTTGTTAAACGTTCGGGTTTAATTTCAACCGGCACCGTTAAATTTGATGAACGCCGAAAACTATAGGAAATGTTGATGATTACTAAATAACTGCCGCATTCAGAGTCGTTAATTTGATCTTAATTGTCACTTAAGTAAAAATTATATAGACGTTTGTTCTAATTGACGTTCTAATTGACGACCCATTTGGCGTAGTGGTTTGAGCGCCGGTTGAGACGCAAGGGTCGCGGGTTCGATTCCCGCATCAAGACAAATGTTTGTTGATGAAACTGATATTTGTCTTGGGTCTGGGTGTTTGTAGTTCCTTCGGTGTTTCTGGTTTCTATAGTACAAGGGAAAATCTTAGTTTGGAACCAGGACAATGTATGTGATGTTGTCTCAATTTATTTATTTATTTATTACACTTAAAGAATAATGAGCAGAGGATAATGAGTTAGAGGTGTAAATGTATGAATCAATTATTTTACTGCCCAATAAATTGAACGCCTCCGTTGGCCTAGTGGTTTAAGTACCGAGCCATGATCATGGGATCGATTCCCGGGTCGAGCAAAAGTATGTTTCGAATTTTTCGAACATAGCTCGGGTTTGTGATCACCAATTCGCATTAGGCAAGCGTGATGATTAAGCCTAATCCCATCATAGTAGCGATGACTTGACTTCTATGATGGAGGCCTTTGCCTTGCAGTGAGACAGTAAGTATAGGCTGATACTTTACTTTACTAAAATGAGAGACAAGAGACCAAAACTGAAAAAGTGAAAATGAGTTTAAAAATCCTACTTTACCTATATCAGAAGCAAACTAAAGACGTCTAACTGGCAATAGCTCAAGAATTTGTTTGTTGACTCACAGATGTAGGCATCTCAAGTTGAAACGGAGCCTTACTGTACAAACACTTTGCCTTTCTAAACGAAACGAAATCCAATACGATGCAGCTTCTTACCGAGTTTTTTAATCTGTCCTCGTTTGAGGAGAAATGGACTTGTCTATTAAAGAGATAATGCAATTTGACGGCGTTATAGAGAAATAAAAGTTTAGGAGATTTTTTAAAAAAGGAATTAACTCCAAGCCATACATTGTTCGTCTGTATTGACATTCCGGCATGAAATAACTTATATTGATTTTGTTGATACAAAAATCGTTATGCCTACCAACAAAGTAAAAGCATAGTTTTTATTTAAATTGCTTTTTCTAGGGCAAAAACAGAAACATTAAAGTTTGATTCTCGTTATTGCTAACTACATATAAATGGCTGTCGTTTTAGACGATTTTGTTCGACTCACCGTGTTCAATAAGTTACACGTAGAAATATAAAGAAATGTATATTTTATTGCAATTATAACTTTAAGCTTTGCCGATAAGTAACTTTTTTATTTATATTTGTTATGATTTTTGTGCACAGTAGCGCACAGAGCCAAATTCATAATATTTATGCCAAAATATTAATTCTAACAATATCACCAAAAGGCAAAACTAGTATTGAAATAATGAGTTGTAATTGCAATAAAAAAAATTATATCATAGAAATGATTGCGTATTAGTTCATAGAATAATTGTAAATAGGCAATGACAGACGCATATTTATCATTTAGCTTTAGATAAAAGCTTAGGATTATAAAATAAAATACAATGTAATATTCAAGTTGAAAGCAGTGATGGTCCGGTGTCTACACAACAAGTTAATAATAATCTTCTTTCTTCGTTTATAAATTGTGTACCTATTCTAGTGAAAAAAATCTTGAGTTCATTTAGAGCTTCAGAATATTTTGCACAAATTAATACAAAAACAACGACCTTTAATGTCCAAAAACACTTCACAAGTAAAACGAAATTAAAACATCGAATACGTTCATAATTATTGAATCATTTTGTATCACTGGATCAACTTTTGTGTAGACACATACCAAAAGTATTTATTGGATAGTACTGCCATAATTCTAAGCGTCAATATTTATTTTCGGAGTGCTTATTTTAAGATGTAAGTAATATGTTCAGTGTTTTGAGTTTATATAGATAGTAATATTATTAAATAATATTTACAATTTTATGTAACAAGTACAAGGTGTAGTAATAAATGTAAAAGGGTATTAAAAAGAACTAAATAACATTCAACTACATATAATATTTATACATAAAGTGATGATATTATATCGCCGAGCGATAATATACGGACATACCTAATTCTAAAAGTTCCACAGATACAAAGCATGAGAACTCAATATTTACAATACCATAACCCTTCTTTATTTTAAGTTATTAGAGTTTCTATTGCCTATATTATTTCTTTTTAGTCACACTTTTTAAATTTAGGTCATTTGCTATATTTTAGTTCTAGTTCTCGCTTTCATTTCAAATTGAGCGAGTTTACTTATCTATTCAAAACTCTTTCTATACTAAATTTACTCTTACTCTCCGTAGCTAGCAATTTTGGACATCTAAGAAAACAATTTCTGCCTAAATTTGGACCAAAACTCTTCTTTTCGAATTTATTTTCTGTAGATTTTTTCTACGCTATTGTCTGTTTCTATAAAACGTAGATTTTCTAAATTTTTTTATCGGCAAATTTGAATGTATTTGGAATACTTCGCTCGCTTAGAACTTGGCTATCTGCTTTTTGATTACGTAGATGAAGTAACTTATAAATTAATATATTAACTTTGGTAAGTCCCGGACATACGATTGGCATACCAGTTTTATATTATTATGACAAAATTACTTAAAGTAATGCTTGATAATTTGACTAGATAACATAAAATTAAGCGTATTATTTTATAATTAAAATTCCATCTGTATACACAATGCTATAAGCACATTATGTACCTACAAAAAAGTTAAAGCATATATATATTTACTCCTAAAACTAATTGTCAATCGTATGTTTGTGGTATCTATATCTAAAATTAAATTCCCAATAGAGGATCCTTTTATTGTGAACATTTGAACTGTGAATCCAATCGCTTTTGAAATATGAAAATGAATATACTAAAATAGGTCCATTGGGTAGGCGAATATCGACGATTCTAGTCTTTCAATTATTGTAATAATCATTACCTACAAAATTGTATTATTACTGATCATTAATATTGGTTCACTACCCAACAAACATGCAAATCTACGTAAAGTGTTTAAATGTGAAAACATTGCTTTTAATTTCTGTTTTTCGGCTAAGTTGAATACAATATTTTTTTTCACATAAAGCTTTATTAATATTTTATGTAAATAAAGATATTGAAACATAATATTTTATTTATAAAAGTAATGAAGCAATATTACTGATCATACTTTATAGTAATTCTATCTAAATGTCGTGCGTGTATAGAATTCTATAAACCCTTTCTTCGTATGTAATATATAGCCCGTTTTATAGTTATAACGAACTGATAGTGTAAATAGATTTTAGATCTAATATTTGTTTTGGTAAACTACCTAAATGATTATGTTTGGTGAACTGAAAGTTAATTAAAACCTTATCCAATAAAATACATTGTGTTCCGTAAGGATATTAAGTCGAAACGTAGTTTACATGTGCTAACACAAGCATGTAAAATGATGGCCAAGTTTGATACTTAGAAATCACAAACATAAGCTGCTGCATACATTTTTGCTGCATATTTATTTAATTTTGTATAGAATCTATATTTTTGTGTCTTCAAAGTTTCAAACTCTGCCATCATTTTACTTACGTATAATGTTAGCACAAAGATCATTAAAGGTATCATTTACCGAACACTTTAAATAAGCAATGTAAACATTTAGTTCGTTTAATGGGAAACATTGTTAATTCCATGTTTTCGGTAATTACACATAATCATAAAGGTATTTAAAATATACATTAGTAAATGAAGTTATATCTAACAAATATTTAGTTTGCTAAGCCGTCCGTGTGAAGGAAAGTTTGCTTTTGAAATGTTATCTATAACTTTTATTTAGAGTTAATTTACTCATAAAATAATATAATTAACAGTGTTCTGTAAATTTCAGATTTTAATGTGTTTATGAATAACAACGACACAATAATTTTAACTTTAACGTTATTGTACAAAACATAATGTTTACGTATACATTTTATGTGATATGATACTCCAATTAAAGTAATAGGCACTGGATGTTATCGGCATATAATTAGAGATTATTCTATTGAGTATGAAAGATAGTTTAAAAATATAAATCAGTCACGCGGTTTGCGAAGGCTATTTCAAGAATATTATTATTTAGATATTTTTGCGATGCGGCTTTTTATAATCATCATAAACGGCAGAGGCTAGCATCGATAGCTATTAATTGAAAATTAAATAAATTATAATTGCATGTAGGTAGATAAAGTCAAAGACGAAAATAATTGTAACACCACGAGATACAATACTGTCGAAAATATTTAATATTCCTAACTATGAATAATTTATTATCTGTAAAAGTTTTATTAGTAGTACTTTAAATGTAAAACGTTTCGATTCAACTAATTATAAGTTACTGTACTTTCCATGTATTATGATGTTTGACTTACGGTTCCTAACTTTAGCAGTTACTGGCCTATAGATACTATGCTTTAAATCCTGAGGCTTGCTTGTCTAATTCTTCTTTAATATTCCAGAATATTTTTAAAATCTTTAAAGCGGTAGGCATGCCTTAAGATCATTTTATACAGATTACATTTATTTTCTGAAACATTTAGGTAGATCGCCAAACTGAACACTATCTTTCTTGCTGTTTATAATTATATTCTAAAACTCATTTTGTTATCATCTTCTGTTAACTAGGAACTTCAAATATAACATTAGCGAATGAAGTAAATTATTATGTAGGTATGTATTTTTCACGAAAGAGTATTATACAACTTTAGTATACCTAACAGAAGATGATAATGGACAAAGTTGATTCTATAATCTTCTTACTTTTGATTTAATAGTTAATGTATGTAAGTATTAAACAAAATACTTTTATTTAGAAACCAAAATAGCACCTCGCTAGCAAATAGTTTGTTAAAGATCCCAGTAACATAAATAGATGGTGTAAAATAGATTTGGGTGTTAGAACTTGGCCATTTTTTACATGTTTGTTTTGTATACGAGATCACTGCATGTTGACATAGAGATGTGTTAGGATCTAATTCAGCACGCCGACAGGATATCATAGTTGATTATATTATTTTGATAATTATTGTTATATAAATAAATGATTAAAGTGTTTGTTAAGTACTTAACGCTGGTTTTTTTAATAGTCCTAACCCCAGTTACAAATCTGAACAGATAGATTTAGGGGTACATGTAATGAGACAACTATTTTATAATAGTGTCTTTATGTGATAGTTGGCAGACGCGTAGACTGACCAACTGATGGCAAGCGATTGCCGCCGCTCATGGGCACCGGCATTAGTTACAAGTGCCAACTTTTACAGCCCTTTCCCCCCAATTGTGATCCTTAGTTCCTTTATTTTCTTCAATTAACTTGTTTTTTGTAGATAAGATAATCTGCCAAAGGGCTACCTACTATTGTGGAATTTACAGGTAAGAAGCAATTGAAGCCTCTTTTTTAATCTACATATTTAATTTAGGGACTTTAACAATAATATGTTATGTCAGTCCCATCGTATCCTTAGCATTACATTAAAAATAGATATATGTTTTAACTACATAAAAATCTTAACATTTTTATATTAAAACTAATTATTTTAATCCCCGGTTGTTCATACCATGACCATCTCACACACTAGTTTTGATTCATCTGATGCAGGTTCAGCCAAAATGGATTGAAATATGCCTAAGTCAAAATGTTTAAGGTGCAGGTTGTTTAAGCGTAAACGATCTAAACAACATTGAGTTACCTACTATTTTGGATGGATCTTTTGTACATAACAGGGTCCAATTGAACTTATGCTACTTACTTCAACTTATGATCAACTTATGAGATGTTGGCTGAATTTATTATTTATTTATTTATGGAAACCAGACAAACACCCATAGACCCAACACTAACATCTGTCTCATCAACAAACATGATATACCCCATTTAGCAATAAAAAACTTCCATTTGAATACGCAATTCCGAAACGTTTAGCCTTCATTCGTATGTTTACCTCTGAGAGAGAAGTAAAACGGCGAAATGCATCTTTAATGGCTACCCAGGGAGGAGCCTCCGGGAAGAAATATTTTCTCGGTAGGAGTTACTGGGAATTAATGGGCTGGGTATGAGGTATTTACGGCCCGCGCGATCTGGCAATAGGTCAGTTTAGTGCGGTTCCCGTACCTACACAATTTGGTAAGGTTAGTGTCCAAGCTAAATAATATTTTTTCTTACTTACTTACTCCACTGGCTCAGCGACCCAAAACGAGTCTTGGCCTCCGAAACAAGAGAACGCCACTTCAGTCGATCCTGTACCACTTGTTGCCAGTCCTTGGCCTGAAGTTCTCGCAGATCACTCTCGACGACGTCTTTCCAGCGATACCTAGGTCGGCCTACCGGGCGTCGGCATATCGGTCGGCTTTGGTATGCTTTCTTCACGAGACGATCCTCGTCCAGTCTCTAGTCAGTAGATATTTTTTCTGTCTGTACCTAATTTATGTTAGGATAAACTTTACAGACATCAACTAATCTTATATACAAACCGAAAAGGCAAAACACTAGGGCGATGTAACTGACACCCAGCGCTATCTATTGGGGCAGAATGAAACGAATGTCCCAAGACGAAGTGAGAGCGGCCCAGTAATGGATATGCAATGGATAAAATAATTTCTACCAGACCTATCGAAATCCACGTCGATCAATAAGTATATTCAACCAGATGAATGGTATCTGTTAATCAGTCAATGGTACTGCAAACCAGTCGAATAGTTACCGTGGAATGCCATGCTTCGGCATGAATGGGCCGGCTCGACCGGAGTGATGCTCACAGAAGACCGGCATGAAGCAACGCCTGCGCGTAAAAGTACTGAAAGCCTAATCGGAAAGGGGGTTAAAGCTTGGCAGCGCACTTGTGAATCCACTGGTGTTACGGGTGTCTATGGGTGACGGCAATCGCTTACCTTCAGGTGATCCGTCTGCTCGTCTACCAGCTATCACATAAAAAAAAATCCAAAGCTAGCGTTCTATCACCGGATTTATAAATGTGATGCCGCTTTAGTTGAGAACTATATGGCCCTAATATTTTGCCTTTCACTGTCAGCCCTTTTAACAAAAGGGCCAATACGTCTCCATTTGTATCTCGTTGCGATAAATCAGCGTCCTTAGATCGATGTCCAATTTAGGAGTCAGTCAAATTGATCACCATCCATTTAACTACATCATCATCATCGTTTCAACTTGTCGTTCCCGGTTGGGTCCTAAGCTTTTGAGTTAGTACGATTGAACTATGAACCAGGGTTTGACAAAAATGGTAATTACAGTCAACAGCAAAAGTGGATGATCAAAATCAATTAAACTCTATACCAACGACCAAGTATCATATGGACTGGACACGCAAATAATAATATTCGTGTAAACGGAACAACTATATACAGAAATCGCTAGGAGTAAAAGAGACAGAATCATGATTTTTTGTCTTTGTCAGAGGTTTTACTTTTTTTGATAGGCTCAGTTCTCTCAGTTGTGAACTGCGCCCAGCAAAGCTAGTTGCCATAGTAACCCATAGTAATAATTAAGTGCGATTTTTGTTCGTATTTTTACTATCGTAATAACCAACCAAATTCAGTCGTAGTAAGAGGTTACCGTATTGAAGTAATCATTAGTCACATCGATCCGCCATTTTGTAGTTATTTTTCATTTAGCCGGGTTACTTATATATCTGTCCCTTACGGTGATACGCGCTTAGCCACTCTATTTTGATACTTTCTCTAAGCTCTATACTCACGAATTTGACAACATACAGTTCTGACGCGAACTCCGCTCCATATTGAGTTGGTATAGAGTTTTTGATTTTAATCATCTACTTTCTTTTGATGTTAACTGTACAATTATAAAACCACCAGGGGGGTAATTCTCATACACTCGACATCGATGGCGAATTTATACATTTCATACATTCGTCCATACAGAATTCTAATACATTCACACAACATCTCATTCATTGACCTGACTCCGTACTTTGTAGCTTAAGCACTTGTGTTACAGATATCAGACAACAGAGTATCACAAATAATACTTAAATACATAGACACCCAGACACCGAACAAACACAGGTGTTCATCACACGTTTGTCCAGAGTGTGGATGGAACCCACGACCTTTGGCGCATGAGGCAGGGTCAATCACTACCAAATGCGCCATCCGGTCAGTCTAATTCGACTTTAATGTCGAGTGCACGAGAATTGCTACCCAGACCAACCGATTGACAGTTCACAGTAGCACCTTGTATAGTCACTAAGTGGTATTAAAATGTTTAGACGCATTTCATATGCAAGGTGAATTTTGACTAGCATTAAAGAGAACTACAGAAACCAACATGAATCAGGAAGAGTTATGCTTTTACGTTTTATTGGTGAGTGTAGTCTTGGGTCTGTGGTCTTATGGAGGAGCTACATTGATGAGAGGAAGCGGGATGAGATTAGTCACGCTTTGGCATGAATGCTGGCTAGCTGGCTTGGCCGGAGTGATAGACTTCATCGAAGACCGGCGTGAAGCAGTGCCCTTGCTGTGTTTCGCTGAGTGAGTGAGGGTACCGGAGGCCCATCGGGGGGAAGGGGATAAAAGGCTTGCAGCGCACTTGTTGCATGTGTTTATGGGCGGCGGCAATTGCTTACCATCAGGTGATCCGCCTGCTCGTCTGCTACCTATCACATAAAAAAAATGGAGACAACTCCCCAAGTGCAAAGGCATTTTTTTTGAAGTTCATTAGAATAGAATAGAAAACGTTTATTTGGCACCAAAAATTAGTCACACGTGTACCTACATTGATTCAAGTATATAGCTCATACGGGTAAATAATTACAAGCCTTTGACTTGATAGGGGCTCATGACCCATCCATGGGGCATTCACGTACGGTAAATAACCCAAAATGCCCCATCGATGGGGCATGCACAGGGAACGTGTTAAACAACTTATTCTTGAAATAGCAACTTTGAATAGAAGATTCCATCGGTAGCATAACAACTTTTAATACAGAATGTTGAAAAAATTATACAATAACTACTCGCAGCTTTGCTCGTAGGAACACAAAAGATCTAGTGTTCACAGCGGTAAGCTCCATCTAGGCGTGTCGCACACACACTCAAGAGTCGAGGCGGAAGCGTTCAAGAGGCGCACCGCCTCTGACTTTTCTGTACAATCAAATATGTCAACGCATACTGCCAGAGTCGCGGCGCAGTCGAGGCGCAGTCGAGGCGGCGGAGGTGCAGAGTCGAGTCGGCGACGCGGCGCGGGCGCACGGCACGCCGCCGCCCCGACCCCGCCGCCATTTTTTCATCCATTCCACCCATTTCCATATTGAATGGGTGTAAACGATGCGCTGCACCTCCGCCTCGACTCTTATAACACACCACCGCCTCGACTGTGCCTCGACTCCGCCTCGACTCTGGCAGTGTGCTACCCGCCTTACAGCACTAAGTCTTGCATTCGCGAGGTGTGGAGAACTTAGACTAAGCTTTAAGTTAGGCGGAGACGCGCGAGAAAACACGTGTAAGGGATTTAGTATTAAATGCGGTGGAATCAAGGTTTGTATGAAGAAAGATTTAGGATACGTTCAGAGGAAAGTGTGCTAGTGACTAATACGAGAATTAGCTTCAACCTTCGATTATAGAAACCAGCGCCAACATGCGCCAGCATAGCGTGAACGCGTTAAAAAAATCGCAAAAGAGCCGCTATATGGCATTTTAGGAATTTAAAGCGAATTACAACGGATAACGGGGTTGAAAGAAAATTACTTCATTTTGTTATGGACCTCGACGACATATTCGAAGTTATACTATTGCTGAAAAACTACTAACGCCAGCGATGTTGGGAATCCCGGTCCCGGTCGACCCGGTTGGTTCAGTGGTAGTGAATGCTGCGTCTGGGCCAAGGGTTGCGGGTTCGATCCCCGCACAGTACAAACATTTGTGTGCATGAACATGTCTGTTTGTATTGGTCTGGGTGTTTTCTATGTATTATAAGTATGTATTTACAAAAGAAAAGTATTATATGTATATATTTGTAATCCCACTGTTGTCTCTGATATCTGTAACACAGGTGCTTGAGCTACCTATCTCAGAGTCAGATCAATGTATGTGATGTAGTGAAATATTATTGCGGTCATACCCAATTTCTTGTTTATTTAACATACCCGCTAATTTTCTCACTATGGTACATTACAGTCCACCAGGCTCTACCAGTAGTTCAAGCGCACGATCTCACTCAGTTGCGGCTACTGATAAATCTACTGTGAGTCTATCCGTCTGTTAACCACGTGAAGCACTAGGTTGCATTGAGTTAGGTAGCGAATTAGCGGTCCAGTCCCGGCTATGGGGTAACGTGATTGCGCTAAGATGGACAAACCAGGGGTTTTGGTTAGGGTTAGAATCCCACACACCACCTTCCTTACATAAGACAAGTGACGGCCATGATGGATTCCCTGAGAAAAAAAAAATATAAACCACTTACAGCGTAGATACGTTACTAGCTTAAAGGAGGGTCAGCATTTGTTTTTTTTTATTTTGTACAGTCAACTCTAAAAATATGTATACACTTTAGGACTTTGTCACAATAAATATGTATAAGAAAGTAGAAGTCGTTGCGAACGGTTCGACTCCAAAAATATGTATACACTTTAGATACATATTTTTGGAGTCGACTGTACCTAAACTATCAGATGATCTAGTACTTTAAGTACCGGGTTGTGATCTGAGGGGCCTGAGATCCAATCCCGGGTCAAGCAAAAATAATCGAATTATTTATTATTTGAAGTTTTCGCACTAGTTCGGGTTTGTGATCATCAATCGGTATTACGGTGTACCTACTTAGCGATTTGACATGCAACGCTCTTATCACAAAACTATAGGCCCTCACTTCGTTTGGACTTAGTTTTATTATAAGCACTGAGTGTCGATTATATCGCACAAGTGCTTCATATTTTCATGTTACACGTAAGCCTTGTTGTCTATAGAAGTTATATTTTTACTAATAGTAGATAAGATAGATAGATAAATTATATTACACTAGTGTAAAGAACTGACTGTGGGAGAGCCACGCTTCGGCATGAATGGGCCGGCTCGACCGGAGTGATACCACTGCCTCACAGAAAACCGGCGTGAAGCAGCCCCTGTGCTGTGTTTCGCCGAGTGAGCGAGGGTACCCGAGGCCCACTCGGGGGGGAAGGGGACAAAAGGTTGGCAGCGCACTTGTAATTCCACTGGTATTGCAAGTGTCCATGGGCGGCGGCAATTGCTTACCATCAGGCGATCCGCCTGCTCGCCTGCTGTTTTTTTTATGTGATAGGTAGCAGCTACCTATCACATAAAAAAAAAATCCTGTATTTCAAATCAGGGACACCAAACCTTTGGTTTTATTTGACATGAGTACCGTGAAAACTGAATCGAGCGGCGAGCGCCGCGAACGCCTGAAAGTGGGCTAATTGAATTCAGATTGCAGTGAAGGCTTTTTTACAGGAGCTGTACAACTAGATATATTAATATTTCGAGCGAGTATTGTTCAATGAATGAACCTACCGCTGACAGATACCATGAAACACGTAAAAGGTAGAAAAGAAATAATAGCTATGTTCAGTTTTATTTCTATAGACATATAGACAGGTTAGGAGCCCAATTCTCGTGCTCTCGATATACATGTCGAAAGATAAGATTTCCCTACATTTGTCCATACAGTACAGTACAGTATCAGCCTATATACTGTCCCACTGCAAGGCAAAGACCTCCATCATAGAAATCAAGTTATCGCTACTAAGATGGGATTAGGCTTAATCACCACGCTTGCCTAATGCGGATTGGTGATCACAAACCCGAGCTATGTTCGAAAAATTCGAAACGTACTTTTTTGATCGACCCGGGAATCGAACCTGGGACCCCGAGATCACGGCCCAGTACTTAAACCAATAGACCAACGGGGCGTTCAAATCAAATGTCTGCCTGAAAAGTAAAGGTAAATCGTATGGTCGACAGTCATGTACCGATTTAAAAAAATGATTCATAACGCATTGCTTTGATACAATAAAATATCGATACGTATCGCGCATCTTTAGACTTAGGTACGCCTGGACCGTAATCCAGGATTCGTACATAAAACATCTGCCGTTTAAAATTTGCAAAACTAAGACAGGAAACACCACTAACCACTAATAATATAATAATACATTTCTTTATTAGCTAAATTTAGAGGCCATTTACATACATACTTCAATTATATTCAGTGACTTATGCACTAGGCCTTTGTCGCAGAAGTCGATGAGTAAGCTAAAAACGTTACAAATGTTACAATACGTTTGGTGTGAACGATCCCTGAGAATTAAAAGTAGATTACAAGTTTAGAATTGTATTAAAAGTAATTTATAATTAATAAAGGTAGGTACACTTATTAAATCCCACTACTATGACATCATTTATTGAGTACTCAACTACATTTATAGTTACACGAAAGTAACATAACTCACTAAATTCTTAAGTGGTGATAATTTACAAACCAAAGACTTTATAATAAGCTATCCTACGATGTCAATAAAAATGATACCAGGAAAAATAAACGTCACAAAAGCAATATTAGGGTTCGGCAGGCAATAAATCCCGGGATAAAATCATCTATAAGCCGCCCTCGGATTTTTACCCGGATAATCCGGTGAACACACCTGTACCGGATGTGGTTGCAACACACGTGTTAAATAAAAAGAAAAGCAAGGACGCGGCATAATATTATAAACAATGCACATAAAAAAATCGAAGGTTAGGTTGGAACAAAACGTTTTAATGCTGAGTACCGGGTAATTGTTCATTCATCATCATCAGCCTGTTGTAGTCTTCTGCTGGATATAGGCTTCTCCAAATGCTAGCCACTTTCATCGATCTTCGGCTACTCGCATCCAGCTCCAGCCAGTCCTCTTGCACAGATCGTCACTCCATCTTGCCTGAGGTCGTCCTACACTACGTTTACCAAGACGCGGTCTCCACTGGAGAACTGGTTCACCCCAACGGTTGTCAGTTCTGCGGCAGATATGGCCAGCCCATAGCCATTTTAGATTCAGCTTCAGCAGGGTGAATGTTCCTCCAACTGAACTACCAAACACAATAGTAAGTCGACAATTTTTTTGTAAAAGCTTGATTTGTACGCTGGCAGCGCACTTGTGAGTCTACTGGCTACCCTAGGCTCCAAAGCATCAGTTTTGGAAGCAACTGAGAATGCCGAGCTGAGGTGAGATTTGGAGTGTTTAAAAAAAAAGGCAAATCCATTATTTCTTTGGTCAGTGTACGATGTTTGTTTTGTCGTTAATATTACTAACGTGAAAGCACACACCACGGCTCTCGCTCATTTTGATTGGGATTGTAAGATATGATCCCATCAAATACGAGTAACGACGTTAATATTAATTTCTTTATGACGCATTACGTGACGTCTTGCACATAACGATGTTACAAGATATTATTAATGCGATATGGTACTGTTCTCCAAACAAAAAGAGAACCCTGATTCCTCCCTGCATACTACCGACCGGGACAGTAATAGATATTTATTTGTCTAAATACCTATGTAAGTAGGGTATGTAAATTTTTCTTTGTAATATAAAAAAAAAAGTTAATAAAGATAAGAACTTTTTAAAACCTGAAAATTGCGGCCAGCTTTTTTGCTGTGTTCTAACGCCAAGGATACTTTGACTACATAAAAAAAATCAAAACAAAGAAACACAGATAAATTTTCATTTAATTTTTGCTTCAAAAAGTGTTTAAATTGGTGTCGTTTTGGAAAAGCGATCGATTTACGACGAAACTTTGTTTTCCTATACTTAGGATGTTTTCTCTATCGCCTGCTCCATTCTCTCAAGACTACACTACTAGGAGACAGATGAACAGACGGATCACCTGATAGTTAACGATTGCCGCTGTTCATATGCACCCGCAATACTTAATGGAGTCACAAGAACGAAGTTGCCAATCATTATTATCCCCTTTCCCCCCTAATTGGGCTTCCAGTACCTTTACTCACTTGGCAAAATACCGCGCAGGTGCTGCTTCACGCCAATCTTTTGTAAGGCCGTGGTAATACTCCGCTCGAGTCGACCCATTCATGCGGTAGCGTGGCTCTTCCACGACTGGCTATATTTACCACTATACACGTAGTAATGCATATCATTCGTAGGCCCTTTAAATAAAACCTGCCCGTTGACCCGAATCAAAGAGAGCTATAAAAGTGCGGTTTCACGTAAAAAAAAGTTTTCCCGCTTTCAGCGTCTGAAAGCCAGTACCGGGTTTGGAGAATAAAGTCAGCTTTTTCTATTTTATACGCTAGAGTTGGGATTAAGAGCAGTTAATACTAGGTCACGACATGATGTGATAGGAACTGCTACTTAATGGCACTATACAGCCTCACAGCTTTGTGAGCAGAATTCCAAATAGAAAGGCTGTATTTACCTACGATTCTCAGAGGGACATAACATAGTGCTGTTAATACCGTATTTGAATTCCAAGAATCTGTGATTTTTATTCCACTTAATACTATCTCCGCAGATGTTCATGGGTGGCGCTGATTGATTACCATTAGGTGACACGTTTGCTCGCTTGACGCCTTTATTATAAACTAGTGGCCCGCCCTCACTTCGCTTCGGGACCGTAATTCAGAAATGAACTAATAGATGGCGCTGTGCTAAATTACATCGCGCAAGAGTTTCGTGTTTTCGGTTTACCTATAAGCCTTGTCGTTGTCTATAGAAGTTATCTCTTTATAAATAGTATAGATAAGCAAAGAAACTTTTAAACATTGTTTTGGTCTTTGCCAAAAATTTGACTAATAAAGAGATGGCATGGTATTTGAGCAGCATCCAAACTTAAACCGCCGTTTGAATTTGGATTTAATACTATTTAATAGTAATACTTAAGTTAGTTAGTTTAGTTTAAATAGTAGTACCAAATACTATTTAATAGTAAACATCAACACTCGTCACTCAGTCATTTCCATTTCCAAGAAGGGGCATTTCCATTGGTCGATGAGTTAGTGGGGCCTCCCCGCTCCTTCACGTTTTAACCGAGTGGGTTGGTATATGAGATACGTTTCCAGCAATTTGTTATACTGGTGCTAACTAGGTACCTATGTAATCGATTTACAGCGCCATCTATTGGTAACGATTAATGTCCCGAAATTAAGTAAGCGCGGGACATAGTCTAGTGTTGTAAAAATAAGCGTAGAGCGTCGAGCGTTAGGCGCTGAGTCGACGTTTTGAAGCGTTATGCTTGAGCATTAAACGCTTAAGGCTTCCGAACGTTGAGAGTTCAGACTTTCATGTTCGAGATATGCGCTAAACGTTCAAGCGTTGTAATTTTTAAATTAAGGTATATGAAAAAAAAAACGTTATAAATAAAAATGTTAGGAGTTGTGGCGGGTGGATAGGAGGGTGACGACTAGTCACTAATATTTTATACGAAATGCTAAGGAATGGAACAACTTGCCGTTTTGTATTTCCATAGAGCTACAATTTGGGTGGCTTTAGTCGAGAGTGAAGCTTCTTCTGGGAAAGCACGCTACATCTTAGACCTCATTGTCACTCCATCAGATGAGATGAGGTCAAGTGCAACCCATTTAATATTTAAAATATCAACTTCTGATGAAGTACCCCCAAATTATTTTTATTCCATTAGGGATGTAAGTATACTATTAAAGTTTGAATCTTATATTTTATCCATCATTCTGTCAAAGAATGTGTATGCAAAAGTTGGAGAAAATTGGGCCAAGGAGTCACGTAGTCCCAGAACAAACTTTGAACCCCCTTTCGCTCCATCAGGGTTTAAGTCCGGAATATCCTTCCTTATAGTTCATCCAAAAATGCTCATCACATTTGACAATTTTCCATTCCATTCATTCCATATTTGTTATAGTGTAGCTGGGCTCTTAGAGGTCCAAACCAGATGTTCCATGATCTTTGATTTTTTTTCATGGCATCATAAATTGCTCATCAATCTGAACAACTTTTGTTAAGGTGCCATTGACCTACCTCTTATAGTTTAGCTGGGCTGTTGTGGTTCTAAATCAGGAGCCTGGTCTTCAAAATGTAATATATCATATAAGTTGCCCTGATATTACAGCTATACAATAAAAAAAGTTTCATTCGAATTGGTTCAGTAGTTTCCGAGATTAGCGCGAACAAACAGACAACAGATAAACCGACAAACAGACAAACAGACAGACAAAATTTAAAAATCATTGATTCATGTTCTGTTACGTTTTTTAGTCGTTCCTAAGTTATTTTGAGATAAATATCTTCAATGTACAGACACAGCTTTTTTACTTTTTATTGTATAGAGAAGAAGAAGATAAGCCAAGAAACTTTAAACGTTGTTTTGGTCTTGCCAAAAAAGAGATGGCATGGTATTTGAGCAGCATCCAAACTTAAACACCGTTTGAATATGAATTTAGTGGTAATAATGAGTACAAATAGTAAACATCAACACTCGTCACTCAGTCATTTCCATTTCCAAGAAGGGGCATTTCCATTGGTCGATGAGTTAGTGGGGTCTCCCCGCTCCTTCACGTTTACCGAGTGGGTAGTATATGACATACGTTTCCAGTAATTTGTTATAAGGGTGCTATATTAGGTATGTAATCGACTTACAGCGCCATCTATTGGTAACGATAATATCCCGAAATAAAGTAAGCGCGGGACATAGTCTAGTGTTGTAAAAATGAGCGTAGAGCATCGAGCGTTAAGCGCTGAGTCGACGTTTTGAAGCGTTATGCTTGAGCATTAAACGCTTAAGGCTTCCGAACGTTGAGAGTTCAGACTTTCATGTTCGAGATATGCGCTAAACGTTCAAGCGTTGTAATTTTTAAATTAAGGTATATGAAAAAAAAAACGTTATAAATAAAAATGTTTGGAGTTGTGGCGGGTGGATACGAGGGTGACGACTAGTCACTAATATTTTTACCAGTGACAGCGATGAAACACATCACTATCACCGTCTCTCTATTCGGTGCAGTCCCGTCGATTTATGTGGCTAAGTTTTTGCCACGTGCCTAAGACTGTAGAGGAAACCTTCGATGAGAAACGCCAAGCCCAAGGAGAACGTAGTAAAAAGTTTGATTAGAACCGCACGTCAAAGGCAAAGGCATGTCAAGGAACCCTATTTAGGGGGAGAAAAAGTGGGAGGTGGGAGTATTAAGAACTCGCCGAAGTTGAAATTTTGGCGTGTAGCCATAACC